>PVJD01007976.1:0-77690 GCA_004026545.1 Mormoops blainvillei | reverse complement strand
TCGGAGTCGTCCTGTCTTGGACTATGATTTTTCTCTGCACTTGTTTCTCTGTCAATTCAGCCCCTTCTGCTTTCCATCTTTCAGGAATTCCTCAAAATTTCTGGTCTGTTAACTCCACTCTCCTTCCCTCTTTTCCTCCTTCCCTTCCTCCCTGTCTTCCTTCCTTCATGTCTTCAGACTGGTATAGACAGGACCCACCTTCTCCTCTTCCTTCTCTCCTTCCCCATCTTCCTCAAAATGTATGATTTCGGTAATTTCAAGAGACTTTAGCCAGAAGGGAAGGACATAGCTGTGTTCAACCTGACGTCTTTTTTGGCTACACCCTTTTGTGTCTATTTTCACAATCCTTAGAACAATCACGAGATAAATATCACTTCTCCCTTTTTAGGGATGAAGAAACCGAGAGAATAAATGACTTTCCTTGCAGTCGATAGTGACAAGGGGGCAGCTTGTGATCAGGTCTTCTGACCCCAGTTTAAGTCTTTTTTTTTTTTATTCCATCTTCCTAAAACCCCAGGGACCTTTCAACCTGCTTGTTTCGAATCAGTGGTCAGCGCGCACTGAGTGCGAAAGGGCGGCGGAGAGCCGTGCTTGCCGCGGGAGCTGGCCCCCGCGGACCCTGAAGAACTGCGGGGGCAGTGGCGAAGGCTAGGATTTTCTCATAAACTACAAGTCTGTATTTGTTCACAGCTATTCCGGAATATAAATGACTCAACAAATCTTCCCCCAGTAAACTTTAACTCATGATAATTCAACTACACTGTCTGGCAGTAGTTCTTAATAAAGTAAAAATTTTTAAATCTTCACCTGAGGGCATGTTTCCATTGTGAGAGAGAAACATCGATTGGTTGCCTCCTGTACGGGTCCCAGGCGGGGATCAGACCCGCTATGTAGGCACGTGCTCGAGCCAGGAATCAAACTGACAACTTTTCGGCGCACAAAACAATTCTCCAGCCAACTGAGGCACATGGCCAAGGCTAAAGTAAATTTCTTCTTCTTCTTTTTTAAAGATTTTATTTATTTATAGAGAGAGGGGAAGAGAAGGAAAAAGAGGGAGAAAAACATTGATTAGTTGCCTCTTGTGTGGGTCCCAACCGGGGCCCTGTCCTGCAACCCAGGCACGTGCTCCAACCAAGGATTGAACATGTGGCCTTTCTGGTTAGCAGGATGGCACCCAACCCACTGAACCACACCAGTCAGGGCATAAAGTAAAATTTTTAATAAAGTAAATAAAGTACCCTGGTCATGGTATGGGGTATAATCTGGAAACCACCTCTCTCTCTCTCAGAAATGCTGGATCACGGCAGCAGCTATGTCTGCACTGGAACTGGGACTTTCAAACAAAACTCTAATATATCCAATATGTAAGCTGGGAGAAGCCTCCAGGTACCCTGAAGGCTGGTACTTGAACTTGAAGTAGACAAGAGTCGAAGTCCATGACATGAGCAGGAGAAACAGAAATTTCTATCATGTCATGGGTTGCAACAGGCCTTCCGGCCTGTGAGGAGAGCAGACCCCGGGACAGGAGCCCAGGAAGGGAACTGGGTGGGGTGGGGCTCAAAGCCAGGAACCCCTGTGGTTCTCCGTTAAGTCGCCTCTGGTCCCCAGTGGGGAAGGCCTGGGAAGAAGGAGTCTCGTGAGAGAGGGGTGTGAAGAAGCAGAAGTGGATTTCACTTGTACCCCAGACTTCTCCCCACTGTCTTCTCTGCACCTCTTGAGATGGGGGCGGGATGGCCATCTCTATTGCTGCCTTTGAGAAATTGACTGTGACCCATCCTCTCTTGGACCCCAGGCACTGGAGCCACCTGCCTGGAATGAGGCAGTATGTACAGTGTCTGGGCATGAGGCCCCAGCATCCTGCCCTCCAGGGAATGAAGTCTTCATGAAGCTGGACTACATCAGGTGCCAGGTATAGGTGGGGACATGTAGGGAAACGGCGGTGTTCTGGGCTGGGTTACACGCTTTTAAGAAAATCACTGATAGGAACAGCCATTAATATGAGACTCTTCCAGGCAAAGTGTAGGAGAGGTGCACACGTGTGCTGGCACCATTTAATGGGGCCCGACTCCCTGTTAGAGTGGGGATTCTAGGGATGGTCTTTCCCATGGGGCCAAGGGCACTCCCTCCCTGATCACAGTAGGGCCTCTGTTCTCGCCATCAGTTGGGAGGGTCTTGAGGGTGGGTGCTGTTTCTCCTTTCCCTCCTTCCTGCAGGTGGTTGGCCTCCTGCATAGGTTCAGTGCACTTCTTGTCCACCAGACAGGAGCTTCAGAAAGATATATGTCTTCATCATATTTGAGAGCTTCCCAAGGACAGGGAATGCTGTTGTCCAGGGGAGGTTCCCAAAATAGGGCAGTGTCCCCTGACCAAAGCAGGAGTTTCTTGAGTCCATGCACCATATGTTAAATTCTGACCTTTCTACTACATAGACTCCTCCCCTCCCACTTTCACCATAGTCAGAGAAAGTAAAAGCAAAGAATCATTGCTTCTCTCACAGTTTTAAAAGGATTTCATTTATATATATATTTTTAGAGAGAGAGGAAGGGAGGGCGAAAGAGAGGAAGAGAAACAGCGATGCGTGAGAGAAACATGGATCAGTTGCCTCTCATGGGCATGGCCTGTAGCCCAGGCATGGGCTCTGACCTGGAATTGAACCAGAGGCCCCTTTTGGTTCACAGGTCGGCACGTAACCCACTGAACCAAACCAGCCAGGGCTTGCTCACATTTTGTTTTTCTTTTGAGATGATGAAGGGGAATTACATGCCTACTCCAGGCCTTGCTTCCTAATTTTTCTCCAATGAAAAGTGAAGTGGAATATGCTTGAGATGAGAGAGCTAATGAAAGTCTTTGATATTGGCCATCGTGGTAGTGGCGGCACTCAGACCTGTATGAAGCTGCCCACTTCATTTGTGCCGGATCGTACAAGGTCAGGGGAGCCCAGTTTAGCGGCTACAAGGCCCAGGGTCAGCCACGTACTGAATCTGGAAGACTTAAAAACCAAGCCCAAGATACAAGATAAAATCACATTTCTACCTGTTTTATCTCGTTATTGTTTGAGCTTCCCACATGTCTCTCCCAAGTTCAAGGTCATCTTTAGTGTTCAGCAGCTCACCATTTGCCAATCAGTGTCTCACAGGGAAAACCGAATGCCCACTGGTTGAGAGGATGGGTGGACTTGAGTTCGAATCCCTGCTCTACTATCTGACACTTTGCTAGTTACACAAGTTTTTTTTCTTAATTTAAAAAAAATATTTTATTTACTTATTTTTAGAGAGAGGAGATAGGAGGGAGAAAGAGAGGGAGAAAAAACATCAGTGTTTGGTGGCCTCTCACGCACCCCTTACTGGGGACCTGACCTGCGACCCAGGCACGTGTCCTGACTGGGAATACGAATCAGCGATCCTTTGGTTCACAGACTGGCACTCAATCCACTGAGCCACAGCAGCCAGGCATAGTTATTTAGGTTTTTCGAGCTTCAGTATCTTCATCTGTGTACCACAAGGAATCCAGTGGGGCCTGCATGCAGACTCATTTAAGCTGGAAGAACACCATTTTAGAGGCTCTAAGTGGTTCTGTCTACTGGAGCAGTGTCTGGGAGGGGCCTAGGACAAAGGTGCTCAGCGTTCTCCTGGAAGCCCCGTGGAAGGTGCTTCGGGCTGGTGTTCGTATTGTTTTGCACTTTGCTGAGGCATAGGGACAGAGCAGCTCCCCATGGAGTTAAAGAAAAATGTTCACCTCTAAGTTTGCAGGGAGTATATTCCCTTCCTATAAATTATTTCTCCTAGGATGTGTTTGCTAGTATTTGTGCATATATACGTTAGAGAGTGGGTGTGTGTTTGTCTCTTTGTCTGTTCTAGTCTGAGATTTTGCTCTCAGGTGATAGAAAGTGAAGACTGTACGAAAAGAATGTATGGGCCTGGCTTCGGCCCTTCACACTGGCGTTGGTGAAAAGGGATACTCTTGGCTTGGTACAGCTCAGCCTTGCTGGGTTTCTGGCCTCTTGTGAGGCACGTTATGTGGACATGATTTGGGACAATGGGCTGTGCACTCCTATGGGTATCTCATCTGGGCTAAAATCCTATTGGGTATACATTTTCCTCTGAGACAAATATACATTGGAACTATCCATTGTCTTGGGATGAGGCTGTCCCGGGACTGAGGTCAAAAGCAGCCTAGAAAACCAGGCTAGGGAACACTCCAGTGATGACCTTGGCTTGGGGTTGGGTTTGCACCACTGGGCTTAAGGACTAGCCACTTCTAATAACAGTCGTCCATTTTCCTCTGGGCTGCAGCTTCCTTTACCTACCCACAAGCCTTCACTCAAGTAATCTGACTCAGAGGCACAGTGTTCCCTCACTGATGCTAAAGGGGAGGTTCAGAGGCATGAAGTCCATTTTGACAAGCTCTGGTCTTCAGGAGACAAGTCCCAGTTCTTTGGCTTGGCATTCCAGGCCCCCCAGGCTCTGGGCCTGCCAGCTTTTTCTTTTACCACACTAACGCCTCCTCTCTGTTGCCCCTGCTTCTTTACCCCTAACCCATGCTGTGCACGCAGCAGGTGCTCAGGAAATGTGTGCTATTTGAATGGAACTGAGCGTCCATCTTGGCCCAAACCCTGGAGGTCCCCTTGGTCCCCACTTTCCCTCTATACCTGCCTACTTATCAATGCCAGGCTTGCAACTGTTCCACTGTCAGGGTTTTTCATCCTTGTCTTCTTTTGTAAGCTCTCTGTTAGTCTCAAGTGAAGGGTCTTGCATGGACTATTGCAGTAGCCTTTAAGCAGGTTGAATTGTGCTCAGACTCTCCATCTCCCATTGGCTCTGCAGCATCTGCCAAGAGAGTCTCTGCAGATCACTGCTTTCATTGTGTGCTCTGGTTCCAAGTTCTGATGGTCCCCCACTGAGAACAGGTAAAACCCAGACTACTTAGCCTGACCTTTCACAAGCTGACATCAGCTACCTTCCTCATCCTGCCTGGGACTGAAGTTGTATGACCATATGAAACCACTTGCCTTTTTTCTTTCTACCTTTTTTTTGCCCCTGTGTCTGGAATCGTTGTCGGTGACGCCTTCTTACCCCTTCAAGAGCAGCTGCAAGGCCAGCTGCTGCCCATCATCTTGCATCCTCCTCTCAACGCAAAGCATCTCTGTGCTTCTGAACTCCATGTCTGTTCCAGCCCCTGCCGCGTGCCATGCACTGTGTGCGCGCTCTCTCCTCACGTGCATAAGCAGGGCCTGTGACTTAGTCACCTTGGTCTTTTCAGTGCCTGGAGCAGATGTTTCCAGGGAATAAGGGCTCTAATGGTTGTTTGTCTAGTGAATAAATATGTAATTCTAATTCAACACCCTGCTTTCCTACAATGACACTCACATTATCCGAAGCAGGAAGCATGTTTACCTCTTTAACATGACCCCTCACCACTGGCCAAAATTAGAATGAGCCCTTGGTGGATTAAGACCTGAGCTGGTACGCTGTACCTGGCATCACTTGGACTCAAGGTTGGGAGAGCCTCCCAGTTTACTGTCCAGGGGTCTAAGTTGTTGGTGATAGTGTCATCTGCTTGATAGGGTGCTGTCTGGTCCTGATTCAAACTCCAGAGAGAATCCAATTGGACCTAGAACATCCTTCCATTTCACCATCCACGGCCAGCCTCCTGACTGTTTTCTGGTCCCCAGCCCACCCCTCGCAGGTCCACCATCCCTCGATCCCCGCCCAGGCCTGTGCACCTGTCCCACGGGGGGTTTCCAGAGCTTCCCCCCGCCAACAGCTGCCAGGAGACACAGCCCTCTGAGCAGTGAGACAGCAACAGCAGGACCGTTACCCACCGAGGGAACTGTCCTCAGGCTTACTCATCATTTTAGAAAGGGAAACGTTTCCTTGTTTAGCCAAGATGACGGGTCATTTGTGGCCAATAACATAAAGCAAATTTGGATTCAATGAGTCACTTTAAATTTCACAAGCCTTATATTTTTCTTCCTTTTGCATGAAATGTATAGGCCAATTCTGAAAACTCACAAGTGATTTGTTCTTACAACGTAAGTGCCAACTTGAGGACCATTTACTAATTAGCTAATTGTTCCTCCTTCTGGGCATTAGCAAGGTGATCTTTAGACACAACACATATGTTAAAATTGTTGATCCCAGTCTTTAGAATATCAGTGTAAGCTTCCTGGTAACTGGTCTGAGCAGAAGTCATAAACACAGTGTTCTTAATTTCTACCCATTGGACTTGTGGGTTCATTTAATGCTGGCTTTCTCCCTAATGAAGGGCAAGGGAAATATCAGCTAGAAATTTCATAATCAGAGTGTTTGCCTGGTTTGCTATTTTTAAGCACCACGGGCTTTGCTGGAAATGAAGGATGTGCATTAGCCCGGCAAACGCTACTGGTGGAAGGAGACGGGGCTCCTGTCTGCAAAGGTGCAATTGAGAGGACAAAGAGCGGGCATAAATAATGGATTAAGAGTGGCTCTCATTCGTCCGGCAGCCTCAAAATGAAAATGTGCTGCCAATGACTCATTGGATAATAGTAAATATGACGGGCTCATAAAGCCGCTGGTTCCCACGGGAGCTCTTCAGCTGCCTTTGTCTGGTCTTGAGCTTGTTATGTTCAGAAGCTACCAATTTAAACTTCCCTTCCCCCAGCAAAGACGTGGCTCTTGGACAGAGAGTTATTTGGATGATTTGCCAAGCCTGGATGGCACAGGGAGAGGTGGCCTGCCCCCTGCCCTGGGATGCTGTGGCTCCCCTGCGTGTGCCCTGGGCCTGGCACCAGTTCCTCGCTGGGCTCCACGGCGGCCTGGATGCTGTATGGGCTTCATTACAGGGAAGGCAGAGACCTCGGCCCCGGGGAGCCTGAAACTGGAAGGAGACATGGTCATGACATAAAGTGAGGGTTCTGAGTCCAGCCTGAGAGATGAATAAAGAACATAAGCGTGACTTCCTGCCACCATCCTAAGAGTCTCCAGCTGCAGTGTGGCTGATCAAAACAACAGAAAGAACATGCATTCTGCAGGAATATGGTTGCATTAAAAATAGTGTCTTCACATCGGGGCAGGCCCTGTGGGCAGAGGAAGTGAGCTGCTTCTCTGCAGTCTCAGAGGCTCCCCTGGGACCCCTGAGAGGAGGGCGTAAGCAGAATGAGCCGGAGGGGTTTGCCCATCATCGATGTTATCTAAGAACGGAATCCAGGGTCCTATCACTGGAGGTGTGTGAGATACACTTATTCATTCTCTGGCCTGCCGGCAGCCACCCAGCATTCATCAGTGTCTCAGGCATAGATTGGATGTCCACTTGTAATAATAAAACAGAGGGGCTCTATTTGACTTTTCGTTTCAGGTGGGTTGGGCGCCCTAAGCGGCAAGATCTTAGCTCAAATTCGTCAAGTGTGGGAGTAACCGATAAAGAAGGAATTCGCCTCAGCCCTGTGGCCCAGTCACACAGGCAGAGGGATGGAGGTGGGAAGTTAGAATGTTTTGAGTGTATATTGTATCCCAGGTGTCAGGCTGGAGGCTTTGCATGACGAGTGTGGACTAGGAGTCAGAGATTCAGGGAGTTGTGACCTTGGGCACGTCTCTTACCTTCTTTGGCCTTTAGCTTCCTTTGTAGTCATATGGAAATAATACCTACCCCTATACCGCCACAAAGCTGAGGTGAAATAAATTAATTAATCAGTTAACTGACTAGGGAATTAATGCGTGTTTTCTTTCAACACTTTCTAAGGCACCTTGATGCTGCTGTGCTCGGTGCTGGGGAAACAAAGAGAGTTGGGACCAGGCTCGCCTGGATTGGCTCGCAGCCTCACAAGGGAGGCCAGTGAGCAGGCAGGACAGAGCTCCACCAAAGTGGAGTGACAGGGGATGAAGAACTTAGGGCAGGGAGTCAGAGGGCGGGCAGGAGATGCAGGCAGCTTCGCATGCCTGGGGACAGCTGAAGAGAAGTGTAAGTCCAAACATATTATTATTGTGATAAGCGCAGAAGAACAGAATGCAGCAGACCCTGTCATCAACAGGCGGGAATCGTCCTGAGATCTGTGCAAAGCCCCAGAGCCATCCATCTCACCATAGCACTAACTCTGGGCTTTTATCCTGGGCAGTTTTCCAAAAGGAAGCAAACTCTCAGTCACTTTCCAATAGTCCTTGTCCCTGATGAGAAGAGAACAAGGAACCAAGCCCCTTGCTCATGCCCCGCAGGGGTCTCTTCCCCCAAGCCAGCCTTGCAGGGCCTGGGATTTCAATGTGTGACCCAGAGAAAGACAACTTATTACAGACCTGGGGACTTGGTATTGTCAGCAAATCATCAAAATCAAGAATAGCAAATCTCAAATGACAGGAGTCAATTATCTGAAGGGTGTGGCTGCTGGTGGGACACAGGGAGTTGGTGAAGTACGTTTCTTGGGGTGGGAAGGAGAGGAGAAGTTTCTTTTCATCTGTGGATAGAACCTTATACACTGTGGATACTCAGGAAATAATAACAGTGTTTTGCATGCGGTAATTGTTTTTGCTTTGCAGACACCTAACTGGATAACTTGGTTGCTCTGGAAGGAGACAGGCCTGAGTAAAAACCCCAGCCCCGCATCTGGCTCGATGTGTGAACTGAGTAAGAACCACAACCCCCTCCTGCCTCATTTTGCTGATCTGCAGAAGGGGTACAACAATCATGGGTAAGGGATGCACGAGAAGCACAAATAGTAATTGCTTGGTAAACGGTTCTAACCAGGGGGACCTTGTTACTGGTCTCCATCTTAGGCTTTCCCACTGCCACCACCATCACCACCGTCGTTCTTGACTCCTGAAGGCCCAGGGATGGCTGGGCCCCCAGAGGTCTTCCCAGGGCCTCCTCGGCCCCTGGATTCTCACCCCAGCACAGACAATGGGGCCCCGTCAGAACCATGCTTTTCTCCATGTCAGCGCTCTCCAAACCCGAGCACGTGGCAGAACCAAGCAGGTCCTTGTTAAAACACGGGTGGCTGGGCTCCGCCTGCAGGGCTCCCGGTTCAGCTGCTTTGGGGCAGGGCCAGGTCTGGGGCTGGCATTGCTAGTGAGTCCTCAGGATTATACTTGGAGAACCGCCCTGTCACCCCGGTTTAACCCTGCGCCCCATCCAATAACCAGTACTCTGAACGTCACCCGCCTGCTTGCTAAACTGGCTTTCGAAGGCCGGCTGTTCCTACGGGCAGACCAAGGCCAATCACCTCCATGGATTTGTCACCTCTGAGCGTTTTCCACCTTTCTGCATAAGATCATTTGCCCAGTGATCTTAGACCCCTCCCCCAGAGACTAAGTTGGAGGTAACACGGGCATTCTGGGCTGTAAGTTCTACGGCAGCGGGGACTGGTGGGCCTTGTTCTTCACTGTCTTTTGGTGCTTAGGACATTTTATCAAGTGGAATTGTGGATGAAAAGGGAGTTCTAGAGCAATTACCCTCATAGGGTGATCTGATCATAAATTCCTAACTGGGCCGGTCATGGTGGGTAACCATATCGCAGGCATACAACTTCTTTAGTAAAAGGTTTTTCTTTACCTTAAACATGCCTGGTCCATTTTTTCTGTGCATTTATGTTAACACACCTTTGAAAGGCTTCTTTTCTGAGATCCCTCAGAAGCAAAACTTCCTTCAAGAGAGCACATAATCTTTTTTTTTTTTAAGATTTTATTTATTTTTAGAAAGGGGAAGGGAAGGAGAAGAGAGGGAGAGAAGCATCAGTGTGTGGTTGCCTCTTGCACACCGCTTACTGGGCACCTGGTCCACAACCCAGGCACGTGCCTTGATTGGGAATCGAACTGGCAACCCTTTGGTTTGCAGGCCGGCACTCAATTCACTGAGCCGCACCAGCCAGGGCAGAAAGCACATCATCTTAAGCCTCCCATAGTCCACTTCCCACCTTGTCATCCCTGCCACCATGTACTCTTCCATATGTTCCCTTCTTAATACCAAATGCATAAAAGAAGATGAAAACTGTCATTCTGAGAAGCATTTTTCTTAGCCTATTGAGATCTTTTCCCTAGGCATATCCTCTGTTTGGCTCAAATAAATTTTATAAAAAAATCTCTCCGTCTTACATCAACAGAATGAATAAATCTCTGGAGACGGGTGCCCAGCCAGAATTTGCCTGTGGTGGATGCCTGCATGTCTGGTGCCAGAACAGGTTCAAAGCCCTTTGTGGCAGGAGTTACTACACTTCCCTCAGTTGGTCCCGAGCGGACAGTCCAGGCCTATTTGGATCTGCAGCCTGCGCGTGGTGCCGAGGGTCCCACAGTGAGCCCCACCGTGAACATTACCCCGGCATTGCCGCCTTCAGGAAGCCTTCCCTGAATGTGTCCTCTCCTGTTGACCTGGTGCTCTTTCTCTGTGCTTCGGCAAGAGTCCATGGGAACCCCCTTTACGTACCATCTCACTTAACCCATTGCTTTATCAATGTTATCCTTCTCTGCTTCAGAATCTCCTGTCCCACTTGCCTGAGAGTCTTGCAGGACAGGAACGGTGTTTTACTGATGTTCATTGACTGTTCGTTTAACAAATGAATGAATGGGGAGTCATCTGACGTTATATGCCCAATAAACTTGTAGTGAGCAAATTCTGCTAAGATGTCACAAGGGCCTCTTTGTATTTTCCTACCTCTCTCTTCCCCTGGGGGACCCCCACATGGGGTCCTGCACATGAGCACTGTGAACACAGGGGATGAAGGTCCTTGAGAAGGCATTGTCTTCATTATCCACTCGCTGGCTCGAGCCTCCAGGTCCAGCGCCCCACCTGTCCGTCCATGGCAGCCGGGGCCTGCCCCGACCTTGTGTTAGGACTTGGATTGATGGAAAGCAGAGGCCTGGAATATACTCAGGCTCCTCACCAGATCACCAGCGGTCGGTTACTGCCCGTCTCAGCCTCAGCTGAGCCTCAGCTTCTCCTCTGCGCAATGAGAATAATGATAGTGCCAGCCTTTTACAGTTGTTGGGAGGGTTAAATGAAATCTTTGGGAAGTACTTGGAATACAACCTGGCATAGAAAGTGTGTTCAGTAAGTGTTAGCTACTATAACGACAACAGTGATGATGACGACGATGACGATGACAATTTTGGCGAAGGAAAGGCGTCTGTGTCACGGTCACGCCCTGTGCTTTGCCAACCTGCATGGTAATGGAGCTCCTCTGAGCCTGGGGCCTGTCCGGCTCCTGGGGTGTCCCCTGCAGGAACTGGCATCCTTCCTGGGTCCCTGACACCTGCTGTTTCACCTCCTTCAAGCTGTCTTCTGGGATTCCAGCATCCCACCCCTAGTGCTGAGACACGGCCCTGGCACCTCCCTGACTCGATGTGTGTGACACAGCCTCTGCCTCCGGCCGCCACCCCCGCCCACAGTTCCACCTGCCTGGCTCAGTGCCCCCTGCTCCAGGCATCTGGTCCCATCCTTAAGTACTGGTACTCATGGGGGAGCATGCCTCCAGGCCTCCCCCTCGCTCCAAGAAAATAGTCACCTACCTGGTGCGTCTTGCTGCCTTTTACTTCCTCAGGCTTATTTGCCGTGGGAGGAACTTCCAGGAGACCACCCATGCCCTTCCTGCCTTGCCTTCTCCTGGAAGCTGCCAGGCAGAGTCCCTGACGCCCAGCGATGCAAGAGGGCCAGTTGCCGGGTTCTTATTTGTTACATATACCTGGATGGCCGACAGTGGGAGCTGGACAAGAGAGCCAAACCCAGGACTTTCTGGGTCCGCCTGCGGTTCCTTTTCTTCCCACCATGTCAAAAGGAGAGGCGAGTCTGGCAGAAAGTCAGAGCCTTGATCTTAATTCTTGGTTTTACAAAGCTCCCCCGCCCCCACCCCCCAGCCCCACCGCATTGGTTCAAACACTGCTTGGGGGCAGTCGAATATATCATATGTTATAAGGCTGAGTTTGGGGAGCAGAGAAATGAATTGTTACTATTATGGATGAAGCAATTACCATAAATCTATTTTTAATCTCTTCTTCCTTTTAAAATAATCGAGGCTGTCTTTTCATGTGAGAAAGAATCAGGCTTTGACATGAGGGAAGGTGCAGAAAGCTCTCCTTCTTCGAGCTGAAAATGCTAATTGAGCAGCCACTGATTTTTTTAACCTTCATTAACTTCATTAGCCTGCATTAACATCTTTTAAAACCTCTTTAAAATTGTGTTCAATTCATTTTCTTTAATCTCTTCCTTTCCGGGAGTGTGGAATCACTTTGATCCTCATCTTTTCTTTGATGACAACTTTGGATTTAATTTGTATTTGGGAATTGAATTGCAAATTTGCAGTCACCCAAACCTCCCCCCACCCAGCCGGGCTGGGTGCTGTGACCCTGGCCAGAGCACCTGTCCAGTCTCTCCCAGGTCTCAGGGGTGTCCGGGGGAATAGTTTACTCTGTTTCTGTAGGTTCTGAGCCCTCAAGAACGTTTATAAAGTGCACAATATTATGCCTGCCCAGTTGCAGATACAGGTTTTCAAAATTTTGTAAGGATAAGTTTTCTTATCTCTGAACATTGTTTCTCTTTGTCCTTTGCCATGATGCCTTGATGTTGGTGAGAAAGCTGTGGAATTTTCAAGAGATGAAAGATATAAAACAGTCCCGGTCCCTCATGAAGTTAAACAGAAAATCACCATATGACCCTGGTACATAATCCAAAAATTGAAAACAGGCATTTAAGCAAAAAACTGTGCCTGAATGTTCAGAGCAGCATTATTTACAATAGCCAAAAGGTGGGAACAACCATTTTGTCTATCGACTGAGGAATGAATAAACAGATGTGCTATATCTCTGCAATGGAATATTATTTAGCCACGAAAAGGAATAAAGTACTGAAACACACTACAGTGTAGATGGACCTCGAAAACATTATTCTAAGAGAAAGAAGCCAGACACAAAAAGCCTCATATTGCATAATTCCACTTACATGAACTGTACAGGGTCAGCAAATCCACAGAGACAGAAAGTAGATTAGTGGTTGCCATGCTGGGCTGGGGAAGGGGGGAATGGACAGTGGCTACTTAAAAGACACAGGGTTTCCTGTCAGGTTGATTAAAATGTTCCGAAACCAGATAGTGGTGATGGTTGCACAACACTGCGAATGTGCTGCATGTCAATAATGATGAATTTTGCTTTGTATATTTTACCACAATAATACTAATAAAACACAATTGGTTTCTCCAAAGGGAAATGGGTTTAACTCCAAGTTAGCATCAACACCAGGCCCGGAGTTATGTGATGTGGGGAGAGAGAGGGAGGGAAGAAGAAAGGAAAGAGTCGGGGAGGGAGGGTTAGGTCGCCATCGACACCAGTCCCGCCTGGCTGGGTGCGCTCGGACTCTCTGAGCCTGGTCTCGGGAGCCTGGCCTCAGTTCCCTCATCTGTAAAACAAGAATAATAATACCTACACTCGTGTGGTTATTGGGAGGGCATAGAGACAATGTGGTTAGTGTTCCGAGCACACATGGGTGCTCAGTGAGAAAACTGCCTGTTCTTCCTTCTGTGTCAGCCAAGGTTATTTTTAGCGAAAGCAACAGAAACCAGTGTAAGTGGACACAAGGTAACTAAGAAACTTCATTGAAAGACTCCCGGGGTATTCCAGAAATCAAAGGCGAATGGCCCTGGGCAGGCCAGGAACCAGGCTCAAGCTTTCCCCTGTCCTGACCATCCGTCGGCCACCCTGTGTCTCCCAGTTCCTTGTCTGATCTACCAGGAG
Source organism: Mormoops blainvillei (assembly GCA_004026545.1). NCBI lineage: Eukaryota > Metazoa > Chordata > Mammalia > Chiroptera > Mormoopidae > Mormoops > Mormoops blainvillei. Next base: position 64,012 of record PVJD01007976.1, on the reverse strand, counting down.
AGAGAGTCTGATTGGCCCAGCTTGGGTGTGGGGGGCGGTGTTGTGCTTGCCAGGGCCAGGGTCTGGGCATGCCCTTATGACCCTGGCGGCCCGCCCCAGCATCCATCAGGGGCCGTCTCCTGAGAATGAGAGTCTTGAAGCAGTTCTCCCACAGGTGCTGAGTAAAACTGTCCCGCCATGGCTGGTGAGGGGCAGGGCATGAGGAGAAGCAGGACATGCAGAGAAGTGGAGCCGCCTTGATGCAGGCCTGCCCTCCCCCTGGCCAGCATCACCCTGGTGTCATTCAGCTTCCGTGTGAGAGTGTGTGTGTGTGTGTGTGTTCTCTGCAGCCATGCCATGCAGGCCCCTGTGCCGCGGCGCTCGTCTGTGGCTCTTGTAGCACCAGCACAGCACTTCGTGGTGTCAAGGGGTGATTAGGAGTCCAGGGTGACTTCTTGGTTTTCCGGCTGGAAGTCGGAACCTCAGAGGCACAGCAATAGCACAGCGTGGACACGGGGGCACGGAGAGAGGGTTGGCCCATGGAAGCGTGGTCTCAGAAAGGGCCTGCTGGCAAAGATCTCACCCTGTGGGAAACAGCTGGTAGGTGCACAGGCCTGACCCTTCTCAGAGCAGGGGGATTTTAAGGGTGCCTCACACTGTCTGCTGCGCAGGCTCAGAGAAGGGAAAGCCACATCTCTGCCCTGTAGCACCCCGACGGGGGAGATAAGACATCCGTGAAACGACTGAATCTTGCCGTGCCCCCTACTGACTGACTGGCTGAACACAGGCCTCCAAACCTGTTTTCTACTCAGTGAAATGGGCATTAAAAATGTCCACTTTACAGGGGTGTTGAGAATATTAAAGGTACGGAATTCAAAGCACCTCCCACCATGCAGAATATCATTGCTGCTCTATAAATAGAAGTGACTTTAAGACAGGCCTAGTGGCTGTGGCCCTGGAGTGTGGAGGAGTTTGGAGGAAACATAAGTAACTGCGGAGTCCTTGGGGAGCCCTGCGTCTGGGCCCCCTGGTTGTTGGCTCCTCTGGGCATGAGGGACGTCTCTCAAGAGGCAGGGGTGTGCTGTGAAAACCCTGTTTGCTCTGAGGTGATGGCGTAGAGGCTCATTTAGAAAAGGTGGCCTGGCTGGTGCGTGCGGGCAGAGACCTGTGGCTGCCGAGCCGGGAGAGGCAGCTGGTGCAGGCAGGCCCTTTCCTGTTTACTCCCAGAAGTCGGCCAAGATCAGCTTGTCTTTCCCTGTTCCAAGCTGAGAAATGATAAAGACCTACGGTTGCTGAGATGGTTGTGGAGGAGAATACTTATTTTCACCCCTCCACAAAAGCAGAGTGCCAGGAAAGCAAACCCACAGGATAAGCACTGTATATCTTCCTGGAGGGGTAATTTTCCTGCAAGATTTTAATATTAAATCAAACATGTCAGAAAGTGAAATTCCCATGAATTTTTTAGATGAAAATCTGGAAGTCTTTCATGATTAGAAGGGGCGCTTTGGTTATATTGCAGCCCATGAAAGTACACATTCATTTCCATCCAAGACTTACTTTCATGGAAAAGCCTGGGTAACCGGGGCCTCTGGGGTGGAAGCGCCAGGGGTGGACTCGCGGATTCCGCTGTCTCTGCGGGGTCTGGGGCCGCTCTCGGGGCGAAGCTGCGCTATCGCTCTGCCTCTGAGGTTCCGACTTCCAGCCAGAAAACCAAGGAGCTGGAGACACAGATGGCCTGTGGTTGTGACTTGGCGACCCTCCAGCTGCCGCATCTGCAGGACACTTTTTAATGTGACCCAGGAAGTGTCAAGAAATCCTAGGTTCTGCTGTTACTCAGGGAGGAGGTGGGGGCCACGGCAGGTCATCATCGGCCTGTAAGTTGTCCTTTGCCTTCCACAAAAACCCAGGCTGTCAACAAAGTCTGTCTCCATCCCAATGTAGGCACGGCACGGTCAGGGGAAAAGTTCTTCTTTTAGCCTCTCTGCTGGTTGGTGACCAGTCTGTGCTTTATGTACTAGCTGGTGACTTGGGGTAGATTATTCAAACTTTTTAGGCCTCAGGTGTCTCATCTTTAAAATGGGACTAATTAATAATACTTTCCTTAAAGCGCTGTTTGGAGAATTTGATGCCGTGATGACCTTCAAAGGGCTTAGTGTGGTTTTCTAGAACATGACACACACTCAATAAATATTTGATATTATTATTAAAATTAATAAAGCTATCAAACTGTTAGAAGTCTTGGGGAATATGAAAATGGAAATGAAATCTCAGAATTTTCCTCCATAATAGTTAAGAAAATGAATGCTAACATTGATGGCTAAGAAAAAGAAGATTCTGGAGGGGCGTGGAGAGATTCAGCACGGTAAAAGCTGGAGATTTTTTTTTGTCTGAGAAGATTCCCAAATCTGGAGAAATGCAAAGTGACTGGGTTTTCTTCCCTTTTCCCTCATCTGTAGAAGGAGCCGTGGGGAGGCCACAGAGGGTGTGAAACGGGGGACATTGAGACCTCTCCCCTCTGACAAAGGATGGATATTTTAGGGCTGTATTCAGAATTAGGGGACGGTTCCTAGCTTAAGATCTCTCCCATGGTGATGAACTACATCCTCAAAGCGGGTGGAATAATCCCGGGACAGGGTGCTTAACAAGTTTAGGGGGGCAAAGCAGAGCCCGTTACCCTAACCGGGAGTATGTCCTGCCTTAGTTAAGCTCCTTCCCCAACCCTGACCCCCATCTTTCAGGCTGAAGAAAAGTGGACAGAAATGCATTATCAACTCTCAGTCAGGAGTTCAAAACCCAAACAAATTGGTCTCAGGTGTGGCAAAAAGTGTGGAGAAGCACAATTATCAGTGCAAACAGGAAGTCCAGAACTACTCAAACAAGAGAAAAATAAACCAGAATCACACAGTGCCTGTACAAGCGTCCTACAGCAAAAGAAGAAAGCTCCCAACCTAGAAGAAAAGACACTCATGGAACAGAAGGCGATTCCTCACTAACACTGAGGGAAAAGCCAGAATGGGATAGAGACTGCCGAGCTAAACTGAGGCCTGAAAACTTCACCATGATAAACAAATTAGAAAGAACCAAGAAAGAATCGATAGTTGAACCATATGAAATTGAAATTACTAGCATAGAGGCAAGTCTTGATGAGGCAGATAAAAAGACAAAGAGATTCCAGCAATGAGAGAGAAATCGCTAGACATCAAAGTGAGACAGAGATGTTCCAATATGAGCGTATAATAGGTGTTGCCTGAACTCAAGGACCCAACTAAGGATAAAGAGGATGTACCTGAAGGTGTTCCAGACAAGTTCCCTTGAAATGAGGAAAAAATAATTATACAGATAGAAGGAGCATAGGTGTTCCAGGAAAACGTGATTATACAAACTCATTGGTGGGCATCGCCTGGGTAGGCTGCTGGACTTCAAGGACAAAGAAAGGTCATGGGGGTAGCAGGCAGGGGGAGGTTCAGGGAAGATCGGGTTGAGGGCCAGCCTTCTCCATAGCAATCATCAATTCCTGAAGACGATAAAACGACGTCTCCAAAGCTCTCGGGGGAGTAGAGCGTCACCTAAGAATGCACACAGACATGCTATTATTTAAGAATAAAAACTAGGCAGACTGATCTTCTCAAGTGTGAAAGAACCTGGGAGCACGTCATCCACGAGCCCTCGCACAGGGCGCTGCTGGTGAGGAAAGCCAGCTGGGTGAGTCACGGCTGAAGGTGAAGAGTTCAGGAACGAAGGAGGAGGACTGACAGTGATCACGGGATCCACTTAAAAACAGAATTTTAAACAACTATGGGAGTTACGGCTATCAAACATAAATATCGTAAACCTTATTAAAATAATATAACTAATAAAAGTAGAAAAATAGGGGGAGATATGAAAATCTTAATGTTTAATATGAAAATCTTAATGTTTTAATATCGAATGGAGGACCAGTCGATATTGTTGGCAATACAAACATGTATTTTAGGAAAATATTGATCACATAAATAATGCTTTCCATAATCTCTTTAGTTAATCTTTTAGGAATCTCTTTGTGGTTAAAAAAAAATTTACTTGAAGTTCAACAATTTCTTCTATTTCATTTGTTTGTTTTTCTTCTGATAAAATTCATGTAAAAGTAAATTTATACTTATTAAACTAGCATATCTGATATTATCCCATTTTTATTAAAGTATTTCTGACTTTCTTTTACATATGTATCCAATTATCTGGCTTTCTCTTCATATAAATGCAGAGAAAGTTATCTGCAATATTTATCTACTGTTAATAATGGTTACTTCTGGGTAATAGCTAATTTTGATTTTGTACTGTTCTGCATTGCTTAAGTTCTTCATAATGAACATACATATCCTTTTAAATAATAACTCTACGATGATGTTTTTTCCTATGTGTCGTTATAAAGTAGAAAACCCTAAAGTAATTATACCAAGGAGTTTACAGTGTTTTAATTCTAGGTGTTGGGAAGAATGTGTTTCTCTTTAGCTTGTATCTTTTTCTATAAACACTTTTTAATAGTAAAACTTCTAAATTTAATAGAGTGCTGCAGAAAGAGAAGAATAAGCAGGCATGTTGTACACGGCGCACTTTGAAGGAAAGCAAATCACCGTAATTTTGGGTGTCGACTAAGTCTGCGTAAGTGAGGGGAACGGAGCTATCTGGTGCTGTAGAAATCTACAGGGTGAGACTCAGAATTTCAGGTCTCACCCATGAGCCATTGCAGACACAGCCTGTGATTTCTTTGATGCAAAACGTGACCATCTCAGCAAAGAGTGGCATGGGACAGATGGATGGATGGATAGATAGATAGATAGATAGATAGATAGATAATATATAATTTATAGACAGATGAAAAATGATTGATAGATAGAAAAATGAGAATATATAGATGATAAGAGGGAGAAAAGGAAGGCAGGCAGACAGGAAGGAAGACAGGCAGGAAGGAAGGGAGGGAGGGAGGAAGGAATCCAGAGGAGAATCCTGGATGGAAAGGAGGCAGAAGATACATAAAGAACAAAAGAATCTTAATTGGAACACTTATTCCCTCCATCCATTAGACCAAGGGTTTTTTAATTCTCCATGTATTTAGCGGGGTATCTAGTAGAGACTGGATTTTAAAATGAAGTTGGAGCTGGAAAATTGACCCTGGGGCCTGTAAACATTTGCAGCCGTCCAGGATGGAGATCTGAATTCATCTTTTGGGCAGCTGTGGGACCCCTTTGTTGTGGCCTCTGAGTCGTGGCAGCAAGTACCTGCCCGGGTTCCTGGAGGAATCGCTGAAACTTAAGCGAAGTGCACCAAAAGCGGGAGCTGCAGCCGGCAGAGCCCAGTGCCTTGTTTAGAATGCACCTGATATGTTAGGGGAGCTTGAGCCCATGGAGTTAGAGTCCTACCCGCATCCCGCTCGCCCACTCAACAGCTGGGTTTACAGTATTCTCGCATTGGGTTGTTCGTGGCCTTTTCTTCTCGAATTTTCTCCTGGGAGATTGGGAGCCAAGACCTAGTGAGCTATGAGAGCTGCACAGACCCCCCTTTCCCCTTGGATGTGCAGTGTGTGTGCGTCTCACCATGCAAGGAACCAAGCATGGGCAGTGCTGTACTTTTCCCACCAAACAGGGTGACACCTGTTTGAGAGTCATCTGATTGTCAGGCCTGGGTTCTGTTGGCCAGGCCACACCTGTGAGGCCTGGCAACACTCCTGAAGGAAAGGGGACACTTGTACTCAGGGTGGGAGGATTTTCTTGCCCCTCTGGAGCTGGAAGGAGTGCACTGTAAGGTGGGAGGATTCTCTTGTCCCTCCTGGAGATTCCTGGCACTCCTGGAGACAGAGCTGCTCCCTTCCACATGGGGTCTGGCAAGGAGCCTGACGGACAGTAAGAAGCCAGGTTTGGGCTATGAGCTCGAAGACCAGCAACTTCTAGTAGCAGCTGCAAATTAACTGCCATGTTGTATGTATATTACTTGAAACCTTCAGTAAAATTGTGTTAAAATAATCTCTGTGTCTTAGCTGAGGTTGAGGCTGAAGACACTGGCTTGCTTCTGGGACTGAGATGAGACAGTAAGGGGTGGCAGACGTAGTGGCCTGGAGACTCGAATGATGAGAGGGTAGGTGGTGCCCCATGTCGTGGGGCTGCAGCTGGGCAGCACGGCTGGGCAGGCAGGTAACAAGAGACCATGGGCGTGTGCTGTTGGACGCGTTAGGATTCCACAGGGAGGCTCAGAAACCCTTGAAGAGGAGTCCCTGGAAACACTGCTGCCACAGGAGGTGGGTGCTTGGAAAGCTCTTACTGGATTATTAAAGGAAAAGTGACCCTTGAAATCTGGAGGATGGGGGACATTTGGGTTACCTGTAAGAATGCTTAGGTAGTGTGCATCTGCCTGTTCTCATTCTCAGTGAGTGCTCAGTCATTCTCACTTGACTGTCAAAAACCCTGAATTGAAAGGCACTTTCTGACATCACTGCAGGAAGGGCCTGAGCCAGCTGAAGCCAACTGACCGAGGCAGCCACAGCAGGGTAGGTGTGGGCGCCGTCCCATAGGGCAAGGGCTGGATGAAGGGCACCCCCACCAGGGACCCTTTTGCTCATATCAGGGCTGGCAATTCCCTGGGCTCTCTTCTGTCAACCTTACTTTACACACGAAGTACACAGGAGTGATCCTGGGAACCGCGATTTCCCCATTCTTTACTTTGCTTAATTCATCCAATGCAGCTTGTGGAAAATATCTTTTTTTTTTTCTTGTTCCACCCCAACTTCCCCCTCTCTCTCCATCTCCATGATGCTCTTTTTGGGAGGGGAGGGAAATTTTCTCTTGTTTCTTCTTTTTCTAATATGACATATATGCCCACTGTAAAACAATATCTTCTAATTTGGGGAACTATAAGCTTGTAGAAACCTGGGAGGTATAGCAGCAAGTGGGTAGTTTTGTCTTTGTGTGACCCAACAGAGGGTCACCTGCAGCGGTGTCCAGGAAAAGTCTTCATACTGCGGTGGCCACCATTCGCTTGGTGCCAGGAGAGCGGAGGTGCAGCCTCTGGGGCGGCAGACAAGTCTCTGGCCTGTACAGGCAGTGGTAGTGGCCAGACTTGGCAGGAAGAGGGCGCTGTGGCACCAAGCACCCAGCATTGTAACTTCGGGCCCTGATAGTCACACCTTGCTTGAAGGATTTACCTTGGAAGATCCACCTGGTTTGCTGCGAAGCCTCCTCTTGGTCCCAAGGGTACTCCACCAGCAAACTATACCATCCGTTGAAACTTTATTACGTGCAGGGGTTTAAGGCACCTGGGTCGAGTGCCTTAAATACATGATTACATTTAATCTTCTCATTAACCCTTTAGGAGAGATGTTATTATTTCTATTTTATAGAGGGGAGCAAATTGAGGCCTCGAAGGGTAGGCAAGTTGTTCAAAGTCAAACTCACCCAGCTGGCAAGGAGTGGAGCAGCTGAGAATCGCAGCTCACACCACTGACCCCGAAGCCCAAGCCACAAGCCACTTCCCTTTGTCGCCCCTGGAGCTGGACTAAGAAAGCACCATGCTCCCCAAGGGGGAGGAAAAAGTTTGATCACAGCAGCAGGAGCCCCATTAGCCCTGCCCACATGTCAGTTGCTCATGGACCTGCCATTTCACAGGTGTTGCTCTGCGTTCTGCAGAAGGTTATCGTGCCTGACCAGGAAGTGAAGACTTATCTTCAGGTTAGATCTTACCGGGGGTGCTGGTGTGCAGGGTGTGGTGTGGGTGTGTGAGGTGTGGCTGCTCACCCTGAAGGTTCTCGGGTCTCCGCCGGTGGCACCAGGGCTGCAAGGGCTGTTTGTATACTCAGGGGCCACTCCAGCCGTGGATGTTCATGGCATGTCCGCCGGGTGGGGCGGGAGTCATGATGAGGAGGAAGGTGCAGCAGCATCGCCCTCCACGGCTCACATCCGTGCACCCTAAGGCTCCTGTCTCAGGAGTGCGGGAACATGAGACTATTTTTAAATGGGGGTGCGGAGCAGGGGTGGGAGTGCCCTCTGGGGCATGGGGAAGCCTGGGGCAGGTCTTGTCTATCTGAACTTCCTGTGACACCCCATGGCCAACAGAATCAACTTCTTAGAAGGAGAAGTACAGACCCAAGGATCCGAAAGAGGAACTTGCTGATAACTTTGCCTGATAGCCTCATTTTACAGAGGAGGAAACTGAGGCTTGAGAGAAGCTGTGAGCGTCTACGCAGATAAAACCAAGGAGGGGCAGATGACCGCAGGAGGCCTACCCTGCTGTGACCCTGGGTGTCTTCCCACCTTATCACAGACTAAGTCCATCCTGCCCCCTCTCCACCCTCTACCGCAGCTCCTCCTAGACCAAACCGGACATTCCCTTTCATTGCCCGAGATGTTCGTTCCTACCTCTGGGCCTCTGCTCACACTGTCGCCCTGGCTGTCCTTATAGTGGCTGCTCGGGTATCCCACTGGCGTGCCCGTAGAACTCCTCCTTACCCTTCACAGCCTGGATCGAGTGTCACCTCCTCAGGAAGCCCCCCGGGTCTCCCCACCTGGAAATCCCTTCCTCCTCTTTATTCCTGACCGCATTATGTGGGCGTTTCTATCGCGCCAGTTAACTGCTTCCTCTTTCTTTATCACAGTGGTTTACAAAGTGCACATCTTTCTGGAACACAGCTAGGTGAGAAGAGTATTTTAAAACCCCCACACCCTGGTTAGGACACGAGAAACCTATGACCCCAGGGTATTTGATGACTAATGAGTGGCAGGGCAGACGCGGGCGCCCAGGGCTGCTTGCTCCCACGGCACTTGTACGGGGAGCCCACCTGCTTCCTCTGCAGAACCACCTCTGTTGTCTCTGGCAATGAATTCCCTGGAGCTGTGCGCTGCACAGACCATATTTCTCGGCCTTCGTCAGCCCCACCTTTGCGTCTGGCTCCGGGCCCTGAATGAGGCCGATGCTCAGTAATGTGGGTGGACTCAGAGGAACAACTCAGAGATACTCTCTTTTCTTTTCCTTCCCTCTCTGCTTCCTTCCTGAACCTGGTTGTTCCCCCCTCCCTTTAACGCCCTGAGTTTTCCACTGAGTCCTTCTTTGGGAGTAAGCACATTTAGAGATGCGAAGTGCACACTTCGCTGGGCCTCAACTTTGGTGGATCTCTGATGTTTACACTGGAGAAGCAGATGCTGTAGAGGACTGGGGTAGGAGAGGGAGGAGTGGAGTAGGGGAGGGAGGGATGGGGAGGGGCCTCCGAGGGCACAATTCCCCCTCCCCTCCCCCTTCCAGAGGAAGTCCAAACCTGCCTCATGCCTGGTGGGCCTAGATGTGCTTTGCACAGTGACCTTGTGTGTGTGTGTGTGTGTGTGTGTGTGTGTTGGGGGATGGATAGGGGTGGTGATGAGGGTGTGTACAAACTGTGAGTGGGTGGAGCCAGACTGAGGCTAGGGGTGGGGCAACTGGGAATCTATGCTGCCCCTGCTACCACCCACGCACTCTAACCTCAACCCTCCCATTTCCCTTCTTTTCTCCATGGGTTTTGAGGTCATACCAATTCCTAGCGGTGTGGATTTGGTGAGTTGGGTAACCTCTCTGAATCTTAGCTCTTCAGTAGTAAATTGGAGATGCTGATACCTTCATCCTAAGGCTAGTGTGCCTAACTCATAGGACATGCTAGATAAGTACCAGTTCTCCTTCCCCGCTGCTCAAATCCAAAACCCTTGGCAGGGTTTCCAAGGCGAGTGCCACAAGGCAAAACCATCCGCACGCCCTTGGAGGGTGGCAGCGGACACTTGGGTGTGGCTGGAATACCAGCCCTTCACCCCTGAATTGGCCTCCCCCAGGGTGGTAGGACCATGACCAGGTAGGGAGAGGGTGACTTATTTTGTGGCCTTTCCTCTGCAATTTGCTTCATATCACCTTCACGTGAGTCACCTTTAACCAAAATCCACAGGCTCGGACTCTGCATGGGCAACTGCACGAGCACCTCTGGCTGGACTGGGCCGGGTCGAGCCTTCCTGCCACTTCCCTCTCCCAGTGCCCATGTTCCTTCCCTGGCTGAGGGGGATCAGCTCGCCCACCAAGGCAGCGTTCAGCAGGCCAGCCCCTCTGTACTCTCTGGAGTATCTCCAAGTCCATCTGGGCATTTCCAGTAGGAGATGGTTGAATGATACCCTGGGCTCGGCTGGGAGCATAGCTCCGCTCCACGGATCTCCACAGCGCTTTAACGACAAAGCGATGAATGTCCACACACAATCCGCATGCGCTTACATACCCCAGGGGGCCACTCTGTCTCACTCGGTCTGTGAGGTCCTTCCGGCTCAGAGGCACTGTGCTTCCGTGACGAATCCCCCAAACACAGAATGGATGCGGAGGTCCTTCCCCACGCAGGGAGGTAAGGGACCTCACACAAATCCGCTGACTCGTCCCTTCGGCTGCTTTCAGGTCCACTGCCTGAGATGTCTCCCTCTGTTCGGGGTTAGCAAAATACCTTTCCTCGTCCCTTCGCATAGTACTATTAGTGGGCCACACCTGAGTATGAGTTCCTTTAACCAGATTGTTTTCTCTTTAACATCCCTAAGGGAAAGGGATTTTTGCTAGAAGGAGAGTGAGTTCCTAAGTTACTCACGAAGCCCGGCAGGCTCTGCCTTTCCGAATGACTCAGCTTTGGGTCATCTGCACACACAGCAGAACGTGAGGGCTGAGGAGAAAACTGCCCTTGGCCTCAGAGGCCTTGTGTGAGCAGAGGAAAGTGCTCTGGGGAGCGCAGGTCTGGGGTACCCCAGGAAGGCCCAGAAGGCTGGGAACGAACGGGTCTCCCTCCAGCACTTTGCTCCCTTGGTGAGGTGTGGACGGCCATCATCTCTGTCTGCACCCATCGCCTGTTTTGCTGTCCAGGCTGCCCTAAGAGTGAATGCCCAGAACCTGGTGACACAAGCTTCTGCCCACCAGCAGGGGGTGCTTCTTTGGGGCCCAAGGACAAACTCGATCAGCAATTTTCAACCTTTTTCATCTCATGGCACATATAAACTGGTTACTAAAATTCTGTGGCACACCAAAAAATGTATTACATTTTTAGCTGATCTGACCGAAAAAATAGGTATGATTTTGACTGAGTCACTCTGGACAGCTATTATTGTGTTGGCTGCTGTCATTTTTTAAATTTGACAATCTGAAGGAAAAGAGGTCAGTGTCTCTGACTAAACAGTCAGGTGTTGCATGTTTTAAAAATTCTCATGGCACACCGGTTGAAATCACTGGACTAGAGGGCTGTTTCCAGGTGCGGGAGGAGGCTGGAGGGTAGAAAGTGAGGGGGGTGGCACTTTGTTAGTGACTGGATGTTGTCTCTGCTTGCAGGGAATTCTTTTGCAGCCACATAGCAAAATTCATGAACTTGAATTTTGCTCCCAAATCTGAGCCCTCCTCATGGAGATGTGGGATTTCCTGAACCCTCCAGGATGGGGGCGGTACCTGGTCAAGCTCAGTAACCGCCCCCGCCGCCTTCTCAGATGCTCCCGTGCCACAGGTGGATGAACCCGGCTGTGCTGCTTACCTCTGCCACAGTCACATCACACATGAGCGTGACCAGGGGAGTCGCGGGCGAGCCCCTCAGGAAGGCAGCATGCCCAGTTAAAAGAGTTGGAGTCTCGGACTCGCTGCGTGACACGGAGAAGTATATGGTCTCTCTTAAGGCCCTGTCTGTGCAGTGAGGGGCCAACGAGAAGTACTCTGAGGGACATTCTGGTGCCTTAGCTCTGACCCTCCTAGGACCTAGGGCAGCCCCACCAAGGCTCAGGAAATGGCCTTTGAGGAGGGGTTCCTGTAGGTCCCACAGGACATTTGGGCCCAGGGGCTCACTCAGGAGCGGGTCGAGTGGGCAGCTCCTTGTCCCACCAGCCCCCTTCATTAGTTGCCAGAGCGCCCTCCATCAGAGAGCCCATATTTGGCTTTCAGAGGATTCCGCCCCCACCCCAGGGACAGCAGTAACACTCCCACTGCTGTCACTGACACTGTGCTTATCGAAGAGGAGGCCCTCAGGACCCAGGGCATTTATGGGAGCAAAAGGAAGCCGGGGACGGTGAGACAGTTCAGAGAGAAATCTTCCTCCTATTGTCTTATCTTTGCCTGCAGAACCTCACTGATGCTAACCAAATGCTGACGCAAGCCTGATCCTACCAGAGCTTACGGGAACTTTGGGGAGAGCGGGTGGGAGGTCACAGATGGGGCCTGGGGCTCATGGTGACACACCAAAGTCACAGAGCCAAGACTGAGCAGAGCCAGGCCTGCGTCTGAGAGGATGGCACAGCTGGACCCAGCAGCCCCATGTGGACTTGAGGTAATTTAAGGGAAGTTGTGCAGGCTTCTGCAGCATGTGGCCACTTCCGGGTCAGCTGGGCCCTGGATTCAAGGCGCCACAGCTGGGACTTTTGGTCTGAGGAAAGAAGCTCTGAGAGCTACTGGCTGGGCCTAGTCGGGGATTTTAGAAACAGAAGGGTCCTTGAAGGCCAACAGGATTAACCCCACCCCCTACGTTTATGGCAGAAACGACTGAGGCCCATAGGGGTCAGAGCCCGAAACAAAGTTCCCAGCCAGCTGGGAACAGGGTGGAAAGTGCCCTGGCCTCTGACTGTTCTTCCCGTGTGGCCTGGGCTCCTCACTCTCCAGGAAGCTCTGCTCTAGACGTGGCGGCTGCGCCCTGCTTCCCCCACCAACACGAACACGCGGAAACTTTCTCTTTTACACTTTCCCTTGGGCTGCTGAGTTTGTACTCCTCTCTTTCTGTTCTTTGCCCTCCCACTTCACTGCCTGGTTCAACAGCCGTTTGTCCATCTATCCGTCCATCTGCCCACCCATCCTACCGCCCATCTGTCTATCCATCTGCACACTCATTCCCTGAGGGAGGGTTTTTGGGCATCTCCATGGGCCAGGCTCCATTCCGTGCCCAGCAGACCGAGTCCCGGTGCCCTCTAGAACAGGGACGGAGACTTCAGATGGATAATCCCACCAATGTGTGAGGAGGCCTGTGATTCATGCCGCGAAGAGAAAGCACAGGGTAGTAGGAGAATGTATCACTAAGTCCTGGCCCTGGCTGGGCAAATCAGGGAACCTTCCTGCAGAAAGTGACATTATTCTCCCCTCCTTAGTGACACCAGCTTCTGACCCATCCCCCTGGTGTCTCCTCCGCCAAGGGTACAGCAGGGTCCCCAGTGGCCCTCTGCTCCGCAAGGCCATGGAAGAGCTCATGGAAAGTGGAATGAGCACATTTTCCGGACCCTGTTGTGAAAAAACTTGAGGCAAGTTCTTTAACCTCCCCCAGCCTCAGTTTCCTCATCTGTAAACTGAAGATGTAAGTGGCCAACTCTGAAGGATAGAAAGTGGTGACAAATGAACAGCCCCTTCTCTCCTTTGACATGACACTGTGAGAATCAATGTCTCAAGCCTTCTGGCTTATTCTTGTGCTGCACACGTGTGACAAGAAGACTGACATGACCTGACTGATACGAAGAGGTTTTGGAATCCCAAAGCTAGGGCTCAAGTGCTGCTTCTATCCCAAGTAGCTGAGGGGGCTTGGGCCAGCTGATCTCTCTGGATCAAGCTTATTTTTCTCATCTGTAAAGTGGGTTTGCCATTTTTCAGATGGGGGAGGTGGCAGGTGCCAGTCCGTTACTATGGAGCGCCGAGACCTCTCCAGAAGGTCCTTCTGCCCAGAGAACAATGCCGGGTGCCCTTGGTAATAGGGCTAAAGGGCTGGCATGAGCACAGGTGGGTTGGAGGCCAGGCCAGCCTATCGTCGGAACCTGGCCTGGCACGCCGGCCTTGGCCATTAGCCGTGTGAAGCCTGCGGCTGCTGTGTTGTGGGCTTCCATTGGAATGAACAAGCAGCCTTGGATGGAGGACGTAGTGTCGGGGGTTGGGGCCGCCCATGTGAGGGACCCAGGGGACTCATCACTGGCTCTGCCTCCAGCACTCCCTGCTCCCAGCCTGGGATGTGCTCTCCGTCCTGTGGGGCCATCAGATATTCAGAGCAGAAGGCAGTGGGGCTGCTGGGCACAGGAATGTAGCCTGCCTGGCCCCCCAGGTTAGTGAGCCCTTCACAAGATTGATGTGCGTGCTGTGCGTGGCAGCCCTAGGGGCCTGTACCCCCTCCTTTAGTCTCCTTTCCTCGTCTAGAACCCCGCTTCTGCTTACCAGTCTTTCTCCTTTCTCCTTGCATCCTGCCCTTCCTTTCTGGCTCACCCTTCCCATCTCTGTGGCCCTCTCTCTCCCTCCCTTCATTCATTCAGCAGTTTCACTGACCACCTCCTCTTACTCGGCCCAGGATCTAGACCCAGGATTGTTGCTTGAGTGTTATGCAGGAGTTGTTTTTTTTTCAATCGAAGGCCCATGGAGCCCCAATATATGAAACAGAAAGAACTGCAGCATCCTGGCCTTGCCCCCCAGCCCAAGGACAGGTGTAGAGGTGGCTCCAAACAGTGCAGTTGGAGACCCACAGCTCTGGTTCAATGCCCTTGTTTCATACAAAGAAGAACCAGAGTGGACAGGGGTTTGCTCAGCGTCACACAGTAGGTTGACGGCAGAGCTGGGACAGAAACCTGTGTGCCAGTCTAAGGCCTTCTCTTTCCCAACCAACCAAATCCCTTCCAGTTTAGTTGTGACTTCTCATAAAGCCCCCCTTGATCTCTGCTCAGATACCTGGACCTTTCCTCCTGTATATCAGCTTGTGTTGTGACATTTGACGTGGCTTCTGAAGGTGAAGGGTGGCCAAGGGGTGACATAGGATGTGGGTGGCATCCAGGTAAAGTGAACCTTGAAGACAAGACAAGCTGAGATGAGGGAAGAAGCCCATGAAAGAAACACTGACAGCAACTGTGGATATTGGGGGAGGCAGAGGTAGGGCAGCTCAACACCATCCTTGGTCAGAAACATTATTATAGATAATAATAGACTCTAGATATCTATCTCAAACAATATCTCAAGCACATTCATTATGATTTAATCTATTTGACAACTAGTGAGGTAGCTTTAGTGTCTTCATTTTTCTGAAAAAGAAACTGAGGCTCAGAGAGGTTAAGCAATGTGCCTGAGGTCACATGGGCAGTGGCAGAGCTGGTATCTAAAAGCAGTCCGGCTCAAGAGCTAGACCTGACCATCCCCTTAGAAGGAGCTGGGGTGACTCTGAGCTGTTTGTGTGTGGAACTAAAGCCCGTGAAGTGCCAGCAGGAGATATAGCTCCTTCTCCTCCCCCTGCCCACACCCTCACCCCTGGTTACCACAGTGACTCTGATTAGCCTATCCTGGCAAAGAGGGCCATCAGTAGAGCACATGGCTGTCCTCTCAGCTTGCCCATCGAGCGCCTATCCCTAGGCAAGGGGCCATTTTTTGCAAGTCTCTGTCTATAAAAGGCTCCTTGCTCTCAGAAGCCATGTCTGCATAGGTAGTGGCCATGAGATTCAAGATGCTCCAGTGCATGATGTCAAGATATCTGGCCTGGCAAATGGTCATGAGGATATTTATTTATTCATTTACTTATATCCTGAGGACATGCTCATTATTTGAGAGAGAGAGAGAGAGATCAGTGTGAAAAACATCAGTCACTTGCTGCCCATATGTGCCCCAACGAGGGGGATTGAACCCCCAGCCTGGGTATGTACCCTGACTAGGGATGGAACCTGCAACATTTTGGTGTATGGGGCAATGCTGCAGCCAACTGAGCCACCTGGCCAGGGCCACAAGGAGATGCGAATGAGGCTACTGGCTTCTGACATCTGGGGAACTCTAGGCATTTATAGACACGCTCTTGGTCCCTCTGCCTTGAACTGGGCACTGGTACCTCGCCATCCCCTGGTAAAATTACTCTGTACATTCAACTTTTAAAATCCTAGATGTTTCCAGAGCCTAGAAGTGCATTTGAGTGTGAGCACACTGTAAGAAAACCCAAGATCTTTTCACCTCTCACCTCCTGTCATCAGGGAAGAGGAAGGACCCTTCTTCTCCCGTGGACCTGGGACTAGAGGGCACCAGGGACCACCTGTTCTTCTCGCTCATGTGCCCACCTAAGAGTAACAACAAATGTTTTCATCCTGACGGGGGTTATTAAGTCCAGGAGCTTAGAAGTAGGAGAGAGAATTTTCTCATTTCATAAAAATTTAAACTCTTGTGCAGAGGCAGCCGGGACCTACCTAGTTATTCCTCTCTCCTGCCCAGAGACATTTAGTTCTCCTCTTCCTAGTCAGAGATGGGGTACTGGGAGGAAGCAGAGGCAGATGATGGGGGAATGATTCATTCTGTTTGGGGGCGTGTTGCTTTATGGAGAGCTCGTGTCAGTAACCAGCACTGACTGAGCACTCACCGTGTGCCAGACACTTCATATATTCTTCACTTCATTTGATTTGTACAACAACACTGTGAACTAAGGATTCTTTTCCCAACTTCACAGGTAGGGAAACCGATGTTCAGGGAGGTAAAGTAACTTACCTAAAGTCACACAGCTGGACACTGGCAGAGCGAGGACTCAAACATGGGTCCATGTGCCATTAAGGCCTGGGCTGTGAGTACCATGTTATGTGGCTTCCTGTAGGAGTGGCAGCTGCTGACAGCCTATGGTGACAAGACCAAATATGGGACATGCTGGCTCAGGGCCTGCTTGCTTGGGGACTCGGACTTTCCTGAGGCGGACCTGGGCGAGCACCTGCTCAGGAGTAGGTGGGATGGAGCTTACCTGGGGAGAAGCTGGAGAGTAAGATTCCAGCCCATAAGAACCGAGTCCTTTGGTTTGTGCTTTTGGGGAAGAAGGAGTCAGGGCTTCGGAATCAAACCTGGGAGATTTGGGTCCTGGATGTTTGCTAACTTATCACGTGCCAGGTTCAAGTAACTTACATTCTCTACACCTCACTGTCTTCATTTGCAAAATGGGGCTAATGGCAGCATTTCTCCCTTAGCATCAGTGTGAGTATCACCAGGACAAAAATGCCTGTAAACAACCTCAGCCCAGTGCCTGACCTGAGGGAGGCACTCACAACAGTTAGCGCCCCTCTGCAATTCCTTTCCGGGGCTCCTGTGCTGTATTGTCCACTGTTCCCACTGCTGCTCTGTGGAAAGAAGGGGTCTGCCTGCCCCTGCTGAGGTGGGGATAGGGTCCTCAAATGTGTGAGTCAGCAGTGGAAGGTACCTCCCCAACATAGACACCAATTGCCCTGGCAAGCTCCCTAGCACGAAGGCTCTGTTCCCCCTAGAAATGCTCAGAAGAAGACAACTTTCTCCTGAGACCCATAGGGAGGGGCCATCCTGGGCATGTGACCAGGCTGCAGAGCTGCCAGCGAGCCTGGCGCCTGCCCACGGAGCTCAGGGCCTCTTGGGGAATGACATTCTGTGCTTCCCCAGACTTTAAGGAAATTATGGGTCATCTAGAAGTGTGGACAGAAAACCTCTGCTCTAACCAGGGCCTGGCAGTGGCAGGATGGCCTAAGCAAGAGGCCATTTGGGCAGGCAGATGGTAGTGGGAAGGTCCTAGGACAAGAGGTGGGACACAGTCGTGGCAGACAGGGAAGGAGACATCCCAGGCGCTCGAGAGTTGTCTGACCATTGATTTCTCCCCACAGCCTTGTGAGGCATAGGCGTAGTTACTTCCATACAAGTCAGGGCAACGTAGCCCAGAGAGGCACATTACGCACCAAAAGTCACACAGCTGGTAGTGAGACGCTGGAGGGAAAACCTGATCTAGCCGGAACCAACGCCGGGGCTATTGCAACTGCTCCACCAAGATCTGGGCATGACGGGTAGTGCCGGCTCAGCTTGCTAGTTGGATGGCTCATTCTGTCATCTCTCAATAATAAGGAGAGAAAAACCAAGTAATGATTCAACAAAACTCTGGGTGGACAAAAGCAGCTTCCATTGGGAGAGAAGACCACGGCAGGGGCTCATGGCGCTGCCTTTTCTGAGATCAGCTGAGGAGTCTCTGGGCAGACGTGGGGGCTGCATTTCAGACCAGAGCATGTCTGTGCACATATCCAACTGTCCGGTCTGGGGGCTCCACTGGGCTTCCCGATCACTTGTTGTCAGTGGGAGGACCAGGACACCTAGCACACCCCCTTTCCCAACAATCAGGCCTTCAGTTAGTTACTCAGCTGACGGCTTGGACGTCAACCTGAGGATTTCCGCAGCATGGCGGCTATCGCTGGCTTTGAATCACAAACGTCTGGTTGAAGCTGAGCAGCCCGTTGCTTCACCTGGTCCTGCAGAGGCAGAACCTGGATGGTTGGCGGAGAGTCAGGGAATCTGTGCTTTAAACCAGTGGGTTGCCCACAGGGCCCACTTTGATACAATGCATTCGGTGGGAGAATATTCCTCCTGGACTCAGCCCTGAACGGAAGGAAACGCTGAATAAATAAGAAGCAAAAGCAACGAAGAGAATAAAATTAAAAGGAAAAGGAAAGATGTATACTTTGCGCCGTTCGCTGTGAGTATATAATTTTGGGGGCATTATATGCAGAAAAGACCAAGTCCCTTGCCTAGCCCCAGAGAGCCCACGAAAGTTCTGCCCGCATTAGACACTGGCAAACAGCCACTGCCCGGATCAGACAGGCAGTGTTGACAGAAGTCCTGGAGGAGCACTGGGACAAACGTGAGGCAGCGGGACAGGGCTAGTGCGCTCTCCACCACTCCATCAAATCCAGGTCATCGAATATATAGTGTGTGTTTCCTGTGTGCTGGGCCCTGGGCTATCTGTCAAGGAAATGAGAGAGAGAAATGGTCTCTGTGTCTGGGAAGTAACTGTTTAGAAAGGGAGACAGACGTGTAAATAAAAAATTACACCTCGGTGTGATACGGTGAGAGAAGGCAGTAGTCAGATCATAGCGTAATGACTGAAATCTGGGTCTGGAATTAGACAAGGAGGGTTCGGATTTTGGTTCCATCACAGCCCAGCTGGGGAACCTGGGATAAGTTTCTAATATCACTCAGTGTCAGGTCCTCATCTGTAAAACAGGGTCACTTTAGATCACAATGCAGGGACTTCAAAGCGTCGTGAAGATGATGCACGTCATGCGTTTGGCTCCATGCCAGACCTGGGAATCATACAACGTTCACTCTGTTGACTACGGTGTACGGAAGGGAAAGTGATGAACTCTGTCAAGGTGGGGAGAGGGGCAGTGAGGCCAGGACAGAATTTTGAAGGATGAAAATGCATTCAGCAGGCAGGCAAAGGCGGAGGGGCTTTGGAGTCAGTGGGAAGACGATACACGAAGGCTGCCCGAAGCACGCGATAGCATATTGTCTCCAGAGGCGGGGTCAGAGAACCGTGACCACTTGGGAGTGGCTGGGCTTTAAAGGGCTGGAGGTGAAAAGGAAGGAAGAGGAGTCAGAGGTGAAGCTGTGCTCTGTCGGGGAGGATCCATGGCAGCCATGCCGTAGGGCTACTCTCTGTTGCTTTCCCCATAGCAGATATTGCTAATCGGACACACAGCTCTTCTCTGCTGAGTCAGGACATGACTTTGGCATCATGGTTGAATTCTCTAGGCAGCTACTGCCAAATCACTGGCATTGACCTTTAAGTTGCAGCCTATTTGCCACTGTGGAGTGCATAGATACTGGTCCTTCCAGAACCTACTCACACATCTCTGCCCCCAGCTGGGAGTCTTATTGAGCCTTTCCTGTCTTTGCCACACTGCGGTTTGGGCTACAGTGAGCTGGCACGCTAGAGTCTTCCCTTCTCTTGGGTTAGGCTTCTCTGGGTCTGTGTCCTAACCACAGGGCTGGGAGACAGCTGGAGCAGTCCGCTCTTTGAGGTCTGGCTGGCCCTGAGCTGGACCCCACCCTCCCCACAGCGCCGTCCACCTCTGGGCAGCATTGACTACATGGGTGGGCAGATCCCTCTCCTGGAGTTGGCTCACCCTCCACCTGTAGCAGCTGCAGCCCGGGGCCACCGCACTGAGCCCAGTGACAATCTCAAAGCTTGCCCAAGATGCTTCAAGTCTGCGTGCATGTGTGAGTGAGAGATGTGGGCAGGGCAGGGCTCCCCTCCAGACCGACCACTGCGGCAGAGGCCGGGAATAGCCCAGACAACTTTAGTAGTTGCAGACATGCTCCGTGGAAGCAAGCCCTGTGACTGGAGAGGCAGGCGTGAAGAGCTCAGACTTGGTTTCCAGAGAGCCTAGAGTGAAATCCTGGCTCTGCTATGTACCCGCTCTACCACTTATCTTCTCTGCGCCTCAGTTTTCCCATTTGTAAAATGGAGATAATAATAGTAATTCCTCCTGGACTTGTTGCAAGGATTAACTGAATGACTCTTAAGAAAACGCTGGCCCTGAGCCATTACTATATAAGAATTCATTATTATAAGGAAGGAAGGACAGAATGGGTACACAAAGGGCTTGTAAACAGAATGAGCGAATCTGAACATGCCTTTGTGGGTCATGACCGTCATGGCTGTAGCTTGCTGAGAGGTCAGTGCTTCCCTCCCAGCTACGGAGGTCTGGGAGCCCACAGCCTGCCCTGCCCTCCACAATACCCCTGGAAGAAGCCTTGCTTCTTTTCCACGGAAACTGACCTCCCTGCCCCCTCAAAGACATGGAACTCCCGAGAATTCCCTGCAGGCTGCTCCCGCCAACCCGGTGAGATGTGAAATTAACCTCCCTTTAACCCTATACTTCCTGTATGGGATTCCATTCCCTAGTGAGACAATGAAATTAACCTGCCACTAATTTGCAAACCCTAGGTCTCAGCATTTTCAGCCCTGCTTTTCAAACGTCTTTAGTTGGGTGCAAGGGTGGGGGTTGGTGGCAGGTCTTATTCTGTGTCTTCAAAGAAAATGAATCACATTGGCATTTCGCTCTACTGGTTTAGGAGGAAGGGTGGAATGAGGTTTCCCGTCTCTCCCTGAGGGCACAGATTCCAGGCCCGTCACCCCAGCCTCTCCCCAGCCTTCTGGGTGTGTGGGGATTAGGGGCCCATTATCTGTTTGCTTGCTGGAAGTCTAAGTGTATCAGTCACAGAAAGGGTGACTAACAGCCACCTCCTTGAAACATATGGGAGTGGGGGACCCTGAAGCTTAAGTACCCAAAGCCGAGGTGAGGGCCTGGGCCCTTCTTCCCAGGGCGTCCTATGTGCTAGGGGATCAGGGCTTGGCCCCACTTACCTGTCTAGCCGGTTCCCAGCCCCTAAGGCTCCAGCCTCTCCAGTCCCCCTTCTTTCCTGAGCTTAGTGGGTTCTAAGCTGTTCCCTTGGCCTGGCCTCCAACCCCCTGGCCTTGGGCAAGGCCTTGGGCTCCCCATGCCTTCATCAAACAGGACGGGTGGGAAGTCAGGACTAAATGAGAACCCCACTTAAAGATTCGGGAGTGTGTGATGTTCAAAACTGCTTGATAAATGGGGGCTAGCCTTGTCACCTGACTCAAATGCTCCACCTCTGGGACAACATTCCAACCCGCAGCCCAACAGAAAGATGGCCTCCTCCTCTGGCCCCGTGGCCCCTTGTTCACGCCTCTGCTTTGAGTGGGGCCCTGCCCTGAGCCTCTGCCCCTCATCTACTCGGCTCAGCTCTGAGCCGGGGGACAAACAGGATCTCTCTACATTTTAATTCCCTCAGCTGTAGAATAGAATAGTGACACCAATGACCTCATCAGGGTAGTCAGGGGATTAAATGAGATAATGCTCCTTAAGGGCTTTACCTCGGGCATGACCGTGATTGAGCAGTGAGTAAATGTCATGATGTGTTGTTATTATTGTTATTTTAACATTGTTATCGATCCTGGGTCTTAGTTTTCTCAGAACCCATTGCGCCTGACTCCAGAGAGCAGAGGTGAGGCCTACCAGGTGCAGGAAAGTGCCCAGGCCCATCTGCCCTGACCTCCCCACCCAGGGCTCTCGTGTTCCTGCGGGCCGCCTCCTGTGCCCTGCCTGAGCAACTTGCCTCCCCAGCCCTGTGTCACCCTCGCGGAGAGGCTACATCAGCGCCCTGATGATGTGGATAATCATGTCCCACTCGTTGTCCCAGTCACTGCTCCCAAGTGTCAGCACACTATCAGCACCAATCCCCTGTCCTAGAGTGTCAGAGCTGGGGGAGGTCTTGGAAACCATCCCCGTATTTAGGTATGAGAAAACTGAGGACCAGAGAGGTTATCCAGCTCACCTAAGGCCACACAGCAAGTTGGAGGCAGTATTCGGATCATATTTGGTCTCTGGACTCTCCCTGGAGGGCTTGTCCTGTCACTGTGCTACCTGTCATAGCTTTACCACAACCACTGCTACTGCGTTATAGAGGAAGAAGGACG
Organism: Mormoops blainvillei; assembly: GCA_004026545.1. Classification (NCBI taxonomy): domain Eukaryota; kingdom Metazoa; phylum Chordata; class Mammalia; order Chiroptera; family Mormoopidae; genus Mormoops; species Mormoops blainvillei. Next base: position 41,796 of record PVJD01007976.1, on the reverse strand, counting down.
TTAGTATTTACTGAGCATCTACTATGTGGCAGGCACTGTATAGGCTTTCGTGTGTATTAGCTCAGTTATTCCTCCCGATACATCTGGAAGAGGCGATATATGCTTCCCCACTTCATAGGTGGGAAAACAGGCTGAGAAAGGTGCGGTACCTGACCAAGTCATAGCGGACTATTATGACGCCGGATTTCTCACTCAGACCTGTCTGGCTCCAAAAGCCTGTGCTCTTCCTGTTCTCCTGGCCACCTCCTGTGGACAGATGGGCATAGCGGGGCCCCAGCCCTGGGTGGAGGGGGCCCCACCAGTCCAGCATTCCCATCCTCCCTCTGTTGTGGGCAGACTTGGACAATTCAAATTACAGAGAGTGACTGAGGACTGATGAAGAGCAAGGGCTGGGTTTTCCTGGTGGGATCTCCACTGCCTTGGTGACCCAGCCGATGACCCCTCCAGCTGGACAGGTAGATTCTTGCCCCTGCCTGTGGATGACAGTGTGGGTTGCAGTGGGCCGGGGGTGGGCTGGGACTGGTGGAGGAGCAGAGACCAGACCTGTGCAGCTGCCACGAGCCTTAGGCCAGCGGTGCCAGGAACAGGGCAGGAAGTGGTTTGTGGGAGCAGTGACGAGGCTGAGGGGATGCGATGTGGCTCTGCCTGAGGTTTCTGCTCTGGAAACCTGACTCATGTGGACAAAGACCAGGGCCCCCCTTCCCCAGGGGCCAGTTAGTACAATTATAGCCCTGGCCTGGCAGGGAAGGGGGAGGGCATGCAGGTCAGTGGTTTCACCACGGTGCGGGGTGGAGGCCGTGTGGGAGGCACGTCCAGGGGACCCTGGCGGTCTGTGAGCTTTGCTTGTGGGGAGAGCTCCCCTCCGTCTGAGCCCCAGCCTGGTTCTGACTCACTGTGTGAACTTGGGCAAAGTTTTTTTTTTCCCCCTCCAGGCCTCACTTTCTTTCTTTATTTCTAAAATGAGGTTTCCACCAGCTCTAAGAATTAGATTACTCTCCCCTGCCCCCACCCAATCAGGGGCACATACTCACACAAACCACAAGGGAGCAAAATAACAACACGGGAAACCGCAGCTAGCAAGTAGGAACTGCTGGCGGGGAGCTGCTGGGCCCTGCTCCGGGCCCTCGGAAGGGCCTCTGCCGCCTTTTAGCGGCCCAGCGGAGCCCGTTTCACAGGCTGGGAAACGCACTCTGCAAACAGGGGAACCTTGCTGGCCGGCCCCCTGGCGCCGGCGCCCCTCCCCCCAGCCTGGTGCCATGGCACTGCCGTCCTCTTCTCACGCTACCTCCTCAGCCCTTAGCCATGCCAAATGCGTAAGAAATTTCTTTCCCTGATTGTTCTGGAAAGAGGAACACTGGACCCTGCTGCACAGATGTCCTGTTGTTTTCTGAGGTATCTCTTTCCTTACCACCACAGCATCTCTCCCCCCAACCTCTGTCAAGTCCCAGGATGACAGGACCAAAGGGAACCTTACTGACCGAATGGGATGAAGCTTTGGGAAGTCCTAGGGAGCTTCCTCAAGGAGTGAGTGGGGTCGAAGGGCTGCACGTGTCCAAGTCTGAGGGCCGGCTGCTGCTTCGGCCGGGTCCGTGATCACCTGTGTGTTCTGCATGCAGCTTTATGGGAAGAAAAGTGTTGTCCTGCACTAAATGAGTTTGACTGCCCCTGGGGAAATTAACCTTCCCCTTTACTGGGCAGTGAAACTGAGGCCCCGAGAAAGGAAATCTCTCGCCCGCAGACACTGGGTGGCAGAGCTGGGACGAGAGCTCGGGCTTCCTGACTCTCAGCTCGGGGCTCTGCCCCTTCCTGAGTCCTGGCCAGGCATGGCACCGGGGGAGGGGCCACCTGCTCTGAGCAAGATGGAAGCCCCTTGGCTGTCAGACAGAAACTCCAAGGCCGTTTGGATTTTGTTGAGCAGAGAATGGCGACTAAATTAGGTGAGGCCCAGCTTGTATTTCTCCCCTACTTTATTGAGATATAAGCGACAGGTAACATGCTGTAAGCATAAGGAGTGCAATGAGATGATTCGATGTACATACTTATGGTGAAATGTTTACCGCAATGGGGTTAATTAATATTCATCACCTCACATAGTTACCATTTTGTTGTTGTTGTTGTTGTTGCTGTTGCTGTTGTTATGGGGAGAACAGTTAAGGTCTCTTGGCAACTTTCAAGTAATACAATACAGTTATGATAGTCACCATGCTGTACATTACAACTCCAGAATTTAATTCATCTCATAACTGAAAGTTTGTACCTTTTGACCAGCTCTTCCTTTTACCTTCCACCCTCCCCGCCCCCACCAGCCCCTGGTAACCATCAATCTACTCTCTGTTTCCATGAGTTTGATGGTTTTAGCCATCACGTATACATGAGATCATTTATTTTTCTCTGTCTGACTTATTTCAGTCAGCATAATGCTCTCAAGGTCCATCCATGTTGCTGCAAATGGCAAGGTTTCCTTCCTTTATATGGCTGAATAATGTTCCACTGTATATACAGACCACATTTTCTTTACCCATTTATTCATCAATAAACACCAGCTTGCATTTTACTTTGGGGAAGGCGAAGTGGTTCTGGCCAGAAACAGCAGGTCTTCTGTTAATGCCAGCGCAGCAGTTGCTAAGAGTGTCTGCACACAGTAGGGACCCAAAACTGCAAACTGAAGCTGAAAGAACTGTGTCTGCCTATATGGAGTCACCTTCCCACCTGCCTCACTCGCAGAAGATTCAGCTCAAGGCCAGGAGGGAAGGCCAGTGTCCCCTCCCCATGGCACAAACCAGGGTGAGCATTCTGCCCTCACTTTTTCACCTTTCACAACCTGGGGCTAAATGTTGGGTGGCACACTGTTTTGAGGGTACAAAGACCCCTAGCTCCAGCACAGTGATATTGGGGCCTAGTCCTAACGTGTCACCAGCTCCTCCTCTGGACCTCAGTTACCTTCCCTGTGAAGGGAGAGTTTGGCGCAGATGGCAGCTCTCACCCTGAGTGTCTAGCGAATCACCCTGGCAGCTTTCAAACCATTCTGCAGCCCAAGGCTCACCCCAGGTCAGCTGATGCCCAGTGATGGGTGTGAGCCACTGGACAGGATGGTTCTGGGGCGCCTTGGGCTTGGAACCCAGGACGGCGGCATAGGCTCTCAGTAGGCTGCTGTGAGTGCGGCTTTGCTTCTCCTGTAAGCATGAGTGTGGCTGAGTGACACCATTGACTGTACATCCCTCTCAGGCAGAAGCTGAGCTGACAGTTCTCTCTTGCTGTGTAACAAGCGACAAGCGGTGGGCTCCTGGGAGCTTGCAGAGAGGAGACCCCCCAGGGATGGGTCTCCAGGGTTGAAACCCCAGAAAGCTCATTCTTCTCCCCATAGGGAAGTCTGGGTCACACTGTTTAGAGCATGGCCCCCAGGGAGCTTCCAGCTCTGAGGCAAACTCTTCCACCAGGAGTCGGGCCATCCCAAAGCTTGGGGTCTACATGTCCTGGGTGGGGATCCTGGAGGGACTCAGTGGGAGACCACCGAGGACCAGTATCCAAAGTTAGACTCCCAGTATCCTGTTTAGGTCCTGCTGCCTCTGGGCCTCGGTGACCTCAGCTGTAAAATGGGCCATGTAATCCAAGCCAATGTGTTGTTAGGGAGCTACTGTGGGGGTTCTGATAAGGAGGCCTCCAGAGAGAAGGTCAGTCAGCACCAGGACTTACAGCCTCAGGGGAATGACAGGAGAGGAATGAAAGCTATGGGGGCAAAGGTTGGATAACATGGAGCTGGGAAAGCCGGACTGGGAGTCTTTATACAGGAGATCACTACACAAATCCATCCCTGGGTTTCCCTAATAAAAATAAGGGAATATTTTTCAGCGGCGAATCCCTTAAAAAAAAAAAAAAGAATTTCACAAGAAGCCCCTGTTTATAAAACATGGGTAAATGGAGCTTGTATGGCTCAAGTTGAGGACAGATTTCTGGAGTTGCTGAGGGCTCCCCCTTCTCCACGCCCACAGTGGCCTAATTTGGGAATAAGCTTGAAAACCATTGACCTAGAGCAGGCAGATCAGCTTTTTCCATCTCCGCCTGGGCTTCGGCTCAGGGGAAATCAGTTAAAAATGCAGCAGAAGAAGCGGGGTTGGATGTCAGAAAGCATATCACAACAGCGAGGTTGGTCGGTGCTGTGTCTTGGCCCCGACCCAGGCAGAGGGGAATCACAGCCTGCCGAGGGCCGGGTCCCCTGCTTGCAGGCCCGGCTGGCAGGAGGCCTCTGCCCCCCTGGTTCTTGGTCCCGTGTCAGCGGGGAGGTTTCTCTCAGGAAGGCTGGGCGTTGGCCGCCTGGCTGGGCCCTCCGGGGGCACGGAAGCCTTGCAGTGGGGCAAGAAAACATACCAGGTGACTTCCCTTCCTCTTCCCTCTGTTGACCTGCTGCAGGAAGGGAGCAGGGACAGCCAATCAGATGGTAATGGGGTGCGAAGGAGAGAGAAAGCAAAAGTCAGAGCTGGGAGCAGAAACCCAGGGCGTGTTTGTGGGGACAAAATTGGGAAGAACTAAGCTGAGAAGAAACAAGACTCAAAGGGATCCGAGTCTGAAGGTGGAGTCTCCCCGCCCAGACTACCCGGCCAGCCCTCCCTAACCAGCTGCTTCCCCTTCAGCTTCTCCTCCACCTGATTGTCAGATAATCCCCAAGAAAAGAAATACAGAACCAGGGCACTCCCTGCTCAACGCCCGCAGTGGCTCCCTCCCTCCTGCCTCGGCCTGGGCATCAGCTCCCCTCTTTATCTTTTTGCAACTGGTTACCAGGCCTCTGGGCTGTTCCTGGGGTCCCCTAAACTACCTGCCATTCTCTTCCATCCCAAAATGGCACCAAGTCTGGAATTGCCAGGTAAAATACAAGACATTCTGTTAAATTTGAATTTCAGATAAACAACAAATGCATTTTTAGACTAAGTATGCCCCAAATGATACATTCCTTGTTTATCTAAAAGTCAAGTGTAACTGCATGTCCTGTGTATTTTTATTTTTCAATTTTTAAATTACTTTATTTATTTCTTTTTAGAGAGAGGGGAAGGGGGGGAGAAAGACAGAAAGAGAAACATCAATGTGAGAGAGAAACATTAATTGGTTGCCTCTAATGTGCCCTGACCGGGAACCGAACCGGCATCTTCCTGTCCTGAGCCACACTGGTCAGTGGATCCTGTATTTTTGTTTGCTAAATCTGGCAACTCTAGCCCCATCCATCTCCTCTAGACCTGATGTTTATTAGACCAACCATCCTGTGCTGACGGGCTACTGGGAGAGGTAAAAAGCTATCTTGTAGGTATTTTCTTTTAAATAAATTTTTTAAGTACATTTATTCTAAATAAATAAATTATTTAATGTTAAATAAACCCATTTAAGTGGAGTGTCCTAGAGTCATGTTTCCCTACCACTTTCTTGCCTTTTGTGACCCAGAGGGTGGAGATTTTAGGAAAATTGGGGGTTGGCCTTTTGAGTCAGAAACTAAGTTCAAGTGTAGGATCTGTCATTAATTCCCTGACTGGGCTTGGGGAGTTTCTTTCATCACTCTGGCTGCCATTTATTCCCCTGTAGAAAGGGACTAAGGCTCTGTCCCTCCCAGGTGGCTGTGCGATTCGCGACTCATGAACACAACTCGAGAACCAGCCATGTGAGGTGGTTTGTTAGTAAAGTCCTGCTGTCTGAAGTTCCAGGGTCACCTGGAGTGGAGGGCTGGGTGGGCAGTCGGAACCTGGCCCCACCTGTGGCTTGGCCCTGTGTGCTAAGCAGCTCAGGCCCTTGGGCCTGCTTGGCCGGCCATTGCAGTTTGAGGTTATGGTCACCAGGGGTCAGGCTTGTCCACTGATGGCTAAGCTCTGCCTTTATGGTACTCAGGGGCCTCCAGTCTGTAAGCAAGAGGGACAGTGAGAATGGGGTGTGCGACAGGTTTTATGTGGCTCCTGGAGCAGTGGGTCTGTGACCTGAGGATCTGGAAGGTCAAATGTTATCCTCCCTTGTATTTACATTCTGCTTGGTGCCTCCTGGAGGGCTCCTCATCTCTTCAGCCCTCATCAGAAGATCCCATGAAGGAAGCTGGGTTAGGCGGCTGAGCTCCGGAGAGAATTCTGGGCAGGGAGTCTGAAGACAGTTTGGGTCCTCATTCCAAACCTGCCTCTCATTACTGGTTTATATTGCCTCCTAGGCTCGGTTTCTTCTTCTTCAAGAGAACGGGGAAATAATGCCTCCCCTGCAAGGGGTGTGTCAAGATCTGGTGAGTTGAGGCATGGCTATTAGGCAGGGCTGACATCTCTAGGCCAGACCGGCCTCTGTCTAGAATGGCTCATGTTGAGGTGGAGATGTGGTGGAAACACAGGAAGAGAACTGGGTCCAAGGGCACCATGTTATCCCTTGCCCAGTCCTGGAAGCAAGCACAGGACACCAAGGAGAGCGGGAGCACTGTGGCCCAGAAGGAGGGGCTCGCTGACCTGGTCCCTGGTAGCCTGGAGGACAAGCTCAGGGCTCCCAGGGTAGATAGTTGAGCTGAGCGCCGCGGGCAGGCAGCCAAACCGGGTTCACCCCGCAGGGAGCTGAGCTGGGCTCTGTGGCATTTGTGTCCCGGCAATGGGCAGTAGATCAGGCAGGTATGCCAATGAGCCAGGTCACAGTATGTAGGCTGTTGGGCCACTGAATTCAGATCCAGTCTAGTATATTTCCTGGGCACCTGCTCTGACTGTGGGGTTTAGTCTAGAGGCAGACACAGGTGCTTCCAGGGCAGTGTGGCAAGCAGCAAGTGGCTCCAGCCTTTGGTCTAAGCAGTGGACCCAGCACCCAGGGAAGGCTTTTCCTGCCCACAGCTGCCTGGCCTCCTTCAAGAACTTCACATACCCACCTCTTTATTGTGCAGGGAAGGTGGTAGGTCACCCTGGGGGTCCCTGGAGGAGCTGGTATCTTTGAACTGGGCACATGCTTGCTAATAGACCTGCCTTCCACCCAGCCCAGCCCTGCTGCCAGTGGGTAGCCCTGCACTGGGCTCTGTTCAGTGGCCCTAGCGTGGTGTGCCTGGATTGCTTCGGGAAGCCGGAGTGCTCTTGGTTGCGCCTTTTCTCAGGGTGGGCCCCGATGGCGCTGATGGAGTGCCCTCTTACCCCCACTGGGTTGCTGCGGTTTCCTCATCAGCAGAAATGACTCCTCACCCACAAATTGCATCAGTCTTTCCACAGTTGGAGTGAATCACGTTGAAAGATGTGGTTACAAATGTGCCCTGTGCTCTGGTTAGGAGCTGGCGGGGCCAGGCCTGGGTGGGGGTTGGGGCTGGCCGTGCTTAAACTTGGACTTGGAAGAGGGAGGGAAATCCGGGAGGGAAATGCCAGGGCTGGGGTGGGGGCGGGGCCGGGGGGCAGCTAGGTGTGAGAGGATGTGGAACTCATCCACATAGGCAGGGGAGAGGACTGAAGGCAGTGTCCAGTGACCTTGACAGTGACCACACTGGGAACCATAGGGCTTACCCACCCTCAGCCCTACTGCTACCACCAAGAGGAAAAGAAATGAAGAGAAGGCACTGACTCATCTTCTAACACATTGCATTGGCCTGGGGGGGACCCGGGAGATGAGTTCATTTTGTTTCTTCTTTCTTCTCTGATTTGAACTCCATGGCTGGCTTCTCTTTCAGCTGACAGGTAGTGGTCAGGGGCTGAGGGCTTCCAACCTCAAACCCAATTTCTTCCCTCTCTCTGCTTCACAGGCCTAGCCTCTAGCTGCCTTAGGCAGAAGCTGCCTTCAGGGGGTGAAGAATCCAACTGATTGGGGTTTTTATCATTCTTCCCAGAGTCAGAAAGAGGCATCCTTCTCCCCTCCCAAAGCAGCAAGAACTATTCTGTCCGTTTTCTAGGTGGAGAGGATGCAGCTGGAGGGGCACTGAGTGAGCACACTGCTTCCTTCCTCCATTTTGGAACCCCACCGCACAGCTTAGCTCATGGCCTCAGGACCACAGGAGCCACCAGCACCTACGTGCCGGGCAAGGGCAGAAGTGGGTGGATGGTGGTGTCTCCTCTGCAGGGAGAAATTATGTGCATGTGACCCAGCAAGAGGTTAACCTCACCAACGCAAGCAGAAGAGAAATGGGCAAAGATAACGCAGATGCGGAACACGGTGGCCTAAGCCACAGGACCAGCACAGGTGAGATCATGCCTGGAGTGTCCCGGACCCATGTGGATACGCCTGAGTGACAAACTCATGTAAACCACTGACATTTGGGGGGCCGTATGTTACCACAGCATGATCTACCTATTCTGACTTAGATCACGAGGAAATTGGTCTTGATCCTGAAGGTCATGGGAAGTATATACGGTTGCAGAATGGCAGTGCCTATATCCCACACTGAGGTTAAGAAGGGGTCTATCTCCCCTCTAGATTGTAAGTTCATGGGTGCAGCAGTAGGTTTGGTTTTTCACCATTGATTGTACCTAGGGCCTAGAACAGTGCCTGGTACATGATCAGGGCTCGTAAGAATATGTTTTCTTCCCTTCTGCCTCTAGTATCCTACCTCTCCAATTTACTCTTCCTGTGAACACCGTTTGCTCCCCGCTTCGTGTCTTAATTTTGACCACAGGTATTTACAAAGCGTCTGCTATGTCCCCCTCTCTGTGCTTTGCATGTTATCTCCCTTTTGCACTAATCTTGACAGGGAGGCTCTTATCTCATTTTACAGATGAGGAGTATGAGCCCTGGAGCTTCTCCCTTCATTTGCATGCTTCCCTCATTCATTTCATCTTTATTGGGTCCCTACTGGGGGCCAACAGACAGTGCTAGGGAGAAAGGTGGAGTGCATGCACCTTGGTCTGATGGGGCTGGCTCTCATGTCAGCCGACAGATGCCATCCAGTGAGGTGCTCGACCAGAAATACACACGGGGGCAATGCACGTGTCGGACTCTTGAGCTGGGACTTAAGAAGTGTCTCCAGAAGGACAAGGTTGGAAGCAGAGTGGAGAGTGGGATGGAATGGGGGAAGGGCAAAGGAGGGTAAGAGAACTTGGTCTACCTAGGGAACAACAACTAACTCAATATGACCGCAGTATCAAATGAGTAAGGAAGGCTGCTGTGGGGTAAGGGAAGAAGATCAGGTAGGACCTGAATTGTGACATTTAGAGACATTTAGAAAGCTAAAGATAGCAAGAACATTTATTTTGAAGGCCAACCGTGATGCATTGGTGGTAGCTGCTTGGAGCACTGTGTTAACAAGGATTCTGAGGCCGCATCTAGTGTTTTGGGAAAGATTGCTCTGATCCATTGGTGATGTCTTGAATAGGCCAGGAAGCCGGGAGTGATAGCTAGTGTGTCATGCATGTCTCAGCTTCACTTAGGAGCTGTGGAATCAAGGGCACATTTTGAGGAGGAAAGTGATGGGTCCTGCAGAGCAGATTAGATAGATCATTGATACCTAACGTCAAGGAACAAACGAGTGGAAGAGATGTGATTTGAACCCAGTCTGTCTGAAAACAAAGCCTGCATCCTTAAAACTTCCCTGCCTTCTGAGAGAACGATTTTTTTCTTGGCCAGTGAAAGCATGTTTCAGTGTGGGAGCTCCCAGTTAGTTCGGTCAATGATCTTTCTCTTGGCTGCCTCTTGTTTTCATCTCTTCCTTTTCCTTATTGACTCCTCCCTTGTGCATATCCTCATCGTTTTATGAACTGGACCATCTCTGCTATGCCCCGCTCAAGCAGGGATTTCCAGCTGGCGGGCTGTGGCTTGCCAGAGGGCCATGAACCCTTCTCAGTTGTAAGGTCAAACCTCTGTCAGCGGGTGAAGCTTATTGATGTTTTTGGTGCAACTATTAGTGGGATGTCTGCAGACAGGATATTGAGCTAAATGTGGGACACTATAACAGAATATCAAGGTAATACCCAAGGAAGATGGCAGGGAGGCTCTGCTCGTCATGGTAATTTGGAGCTCAGGCTGCGAGAGCAGCCACCATCGGGACCCTTGCCAGTCCCACGCCGGCAGGCAGAGAGAACCATGGAGAATCTCTCACCTGCCCAGCCTGAAAGTGACTTCCATTAGTTCTGCTCACAACTTATTGGCCAGAACTAGTCACATGGCCTCAGCAACAAACAAGCAGGAGTCTATCACATCCCTGGAAGGTGAGGAGCCAAAGGGTTGTGATGAGTAGATCTACTGTGCACCACAGTAGAGCCAGTGCTTACGGAGCTGGGAGGGAGTAGATGACGAGTGAATCTTTGATGAAATATTTTCCAGTTCAACTAGTCTTCCCAAAATAACTCTTGCCAAGGCACCAATGACCTCTGTGTTGCTCCATCTGGTGGACACTTTTCAGTCCTCACCTTCCCTGACCTTACCCATAGCACGGTCCTTTCCTTCTTAGCACTTACCTCCTGGCTTCGGGATGCAGCGCTTACCGGATTTAATTCCTACGTCTTGGGTCACTGCTTCCCTGCTCCTTTGCAACTTTCCCTTCCTTTACCTGGCCTCACATTTTAGGGCGTTTCAGGCCATGCACCTCTTTTCTCCTCACTAAACTCTTTTCTCAGCAGATTTCACCCACCTCCATGGCTTGAACTATCCCCTCAACTGTCACTGGGCTCGCCTTCCTTTTGAACTCCATGCTCGTCTATCTCACTGTCTACTTGAATCTTCTCAAGAATATCCCAATGTCATCTCAGATTTAATATATTGAAAACCAGAACCATGACCTTTCCCCCTCCACCTCAGTCCCTAAAGCTGGTCCTGCCTCCAGGGCTCCTCAGCTCACTAAACGGCAACACGGTCCACCAACTTGCACCATCCAGAAACCCAAGAGTCATCTGTGGCCCTTTCTTCTCTCCCGCATTCTTTCGTTTTAAATCTCTAAAGGGGCCCTGGCCATTTTACTTCTTCAGTATCCTCCACGCTTTTCACCCCTCTCCATCTCCATCAACAACTCCATTTCTTCTTGTCTCCACCACTAGTCCACACGGCCCTGCAGTGTTCCGTCCGATTGCTGTAAGTTCCCCGATGACCTCCAGGCCCATTCCAGCCCCACCCATATATTCTTCATGCTGCAACCAGAGGGATTCTTTCAAAACACAAATTTGATTACTCCTCTCTCTCCCCCAAACGGTTTAATAAGAGGCCACTGCTCTTGGAATAGATAAAACTCTTGAGGAAACCTAGTGGTGTGCGTGGTCAGCTCTCTGCTTGCTTCTTGTCTTATCTTACAACCATGCCAGTGTCTGGCACATAGTAGGCATTTGGTAAATACTTTTTGAATGAACAAACGTGTAAGAGAAATAGGCAACCGGTTCTGTGGCATTAGTCAGACTGTTTTCACTATAAGAGAGCAGCAGAGGTAGCCGGGGCGGCTTTCTTGGGTGCCGAGATTGGTTCAGGGCCCCTGGCAGGGCGGCCGGGCACTGATGTGGGGCCACTGTTGAGCTCTGAGCAGTTGGTGCAGGGCCTGGTGGTGCACAGGATGGACCTTTGGCGTAGCCTCTGTCCAGGATTGGAACCCAAGCCATCTGAGCTGAGAACCTAGCTCTTGGTGTCTTTGTTCTCCTGCCTGCTCACTGTGCCTGGCACAGAGGAGGTGCTGTTGACAGGCCGGCTAATTATATTATTCTTAGGCTGCCTGGGGATGGGACACAGCAGGAGTGGGGAGGAAGACTGCCGGTTGGGGCAGGCAGACTCACGGCCGCCTTCCTTCATCCAGTGAGTTCCGGGCTGAGGTGGGAGTCACCACAGGGCAGGCTCAGGGGCGGTCTCTATTTCCGAGGCCGGGGGTGAGTCAGCTGTCTCCCTGTGGCCTGAGGCCATCATCGGGAACCACGACAGCCATTTGTCTTTTTGCGGCTTTGAGGTCCGGGAACCGAGGGTGCGGGATCCTGAGGCCCCTCGGGCTCCTGTGGGAAGAGTTAGACCTGCTGGGACCCAGGGGAAGCAGGAGGCACTCTGGGGAGCCCGCGGCAGGTGGGGTTGGACACGCTGCATGCCTCTAGAAAGAATGAGGACCCCAAGTGTGCAGAGGGTCTGTCTTCATCTTCTGAAAGTCCCGAGGAAGCTGCTGCTCCCGTTACCTCTCGCTCGCAGGAGCGGACACCAAGGCTTGTAGAATTTCAGGGGCTGGCCCAGGGTCCCACGGCTGTTGGTGCTGGGCCTGCCTAGTTCCCAAAGCTGCTCTCTTTTCCTCATCCCACACCACCCCCTCTGGAGATGGCAGCTCTTCCTCTTCCCTGAGGGGCCAAGAAGAAGAGGAAGCGAGGGGTGGGTGGGAGTCAGCTGCCTGTCAGCATCCCTGTGGGAAAAGGATTTGCCTCCATGGTTCGAGAGGGGGAACTGAGTGCCGAGGCTTCTCATTGAGGGGTGAAGGTGGGCAGGATGGAGGGGAAGAATGAGGGGTGCTGAGGCACCTAGAGAATAGCAAGTCTGGAAGCCGTTACCGCTCTCTCCTGAGGGCGTGGGGTCCTGGGGAGAACGAGGCCCCTGGAGGAGGCGCCGTAGTCCTAGAGGATGCAGAGATCGCCAGCAACCCGTCCAGGGTCCAGGTGTTTCCTCCTGCTGCTCACCTGCGCTGCGCCTCCCCAGGGCTGACTCCCCACCAGAACTCAGCAGTCAAAGGAGCCTGGGGAGGATGCAGTCCTAGAGGCCAGCCCCTGGGGACAAAGTCAGGGGTGAGGGCCAGGAACAAAAGGAGACTTGCCCCCACAGAGACCCGAGGCCCCAGGGAGGAGGGTTGGGTCTGCGCAGAGAAAGACCTGGGCCGGGGACTAGGCACGGGCCGGAAGTGGGTCCGAGCATGAGCACGGTGTCTCCTTTTGTTCCTGCCAACCCCAAACAGGAGGGACAGGCAGCTGGCCTGTCTTATTCCCCAGGCCCTGGCAGCATCTGCCCCCATGGGCTTCTGCAGGCTCTTCCTGTGTGTTTGGTCCTAGATCGGTGTTTCCCCAGGGCAGAGGTCTCAATGCAGCAACACAGTGGGAGAGCCCAGGGCTGGGACAGGCCTCCCCGCCCTCCCGGGGCACTCCTTAGCCCTCTCCTCTTTTTCTCCTTCCCCCCTTCCTTTCCTTCCTCTCTCCCCTCGCGCCTGGGGTTGACAGCCCATCTGTCTGTCCCCTGTGGTTCCTCCCTGGCTCCCTTCTGTCCCCTCCTCCAGGTCCCTTCTCCTTTCTGGCAGGGGGTCTGACTAGGCAGCCTGAGCCATCTTGAGTGCAGCCTTCCAGGGCAGAGGCGCTGCAGGGCCCAGGGGGAGGCGTCCTCAGCCGGCAGCAGCAGGAAGTGAAACCACCTGCTCAGCACTGAGTGCCTACGGGCTTGGGGGGTGGGGGTGGGGGCAGGGGTGGTGCCTGCCAGCAGAGAGAGGCCTCCTGGCCTTGAAGACAACTTGGCCTCCTCTGTCCTGCAGGCAATTAACTGCCTCTTAGGAACCCGGGCTGCTCCTCGGTGGGGACGTTAAATATTTATGAATTAGTGGAGTTCGCGATGTTTTCTGAGCAATACGTTTTCATGATGTGTTTGGTGAGCGCGCAGGCTGCCCCGCCAGGGCCCACTGCTGCATTAATCCACTTGTCATCTCTCCCACCACATTCTTATAAATAACTTTGCCCTGGTAGTGGGGAGGCAGAGAGAGGCCAGTCCAAGTGGCGGCGAGGGGCTGGGGTAGAGGAGAGGCTGAGGAAGGGGAGGGAGGCGGGGCCGGGTTGGGGGGTGGGGGGGGACAGGTGAGTAGGGAAGGAGTCCCAGGTGCTTGTGCCGGGAGCTCAAAGGAAAGATCCTGGAAACACTGCCAAGGAGAGCCAGAGTAGCTAAATTCTGATCACTAATCATCTTGTCAAGCTGAGGCCCTCAGCGATCCTGGGGCCTGAGGAGGCTGCGCAGATGGCAAGTCCCACCACCGGGGGCTTGGGCAGTGGCTCTCCACGTGGCTTCGGTCGCTAGAGCCTGGGCCCACCCTGGCTATTAGGAGTGTGGTTCCAGGCAAACAGACTCATTTCCGTGTGCCAGACCTCCGCAGGCCCGTGCTGCTCAGGGCCTCGGGTGTCACTCGGGCTGGCTGGTGGGGACAGCCCGTGAGGTTCCTCTTTCCCTCCTCCTCACCAACTCAGGAAGCGATATAAGGAACAGGCTCGGCTTCCTCTGCGGGTTCCCACTTAGCAGTCAGTGAGTTACTTAGCAGCTCTGAGCCTCCGCTTCCTCATCTGTAGTATAGGGGTTAGAAATTGTGGCAAGACATTAATGAGGATGGTGTTAGCTCTAAGGTCCCAGGGATCCCTGGATGCGGCCCTTCCCACAAGTTTCCGGAGGGCTCCTCATTGCACAGGAGCAGAAGGATGGCAGTGACCTGTTACAGAAGTGGGCACAGGGCAGGGCTCTGGGAGTTGCTGCCCCTTAATCTGCACCAGGCCCAGAGCAAGTCTTGCTCGGTCCTGTAAGGGGGTGGGACCAGTTGAGGAAGGGCCAGACCCAGGGCAGGAGAAGGTACCTACCCCAAACCTAGTGTTCCAGCCAGATCAGAGGGTTGGTACAGCTACCGTGGGAGGGGAGAGGAGGGTGAGTAGCTCCACCCCTATCAAACTCTGAGCAACTCCCTTTGCTCTTGACTCCTCCAACTTGGGAAGGAGCAAGGGGTGAGGTGGAGTAGGGTCGAGGCAGGAGCTGGGGGACAGGTGCCTGTGCTCTGGTCAGACACTGATTTGCCCCTGACAATAAATCCCCAGATGGCAGGACCAGGACAGGGGAGCCCGGGGCGGGGATGGGGGGCGGCGGGCAAGCGCAAAGGCTGGGGGGTGGGCACACACTGTACCTTTTTCAATTTTGATGGAATCTGGTCAAGCACACTTCAAAATCCAACTAGCAGGGGGCACACAGGACGGCTCAGACGAATGACTCACAACAGTGTGAAGACAGGAGGGAGGAGAGGAGAGGAGAGGGGCGCTGATTTCGTGGTCATCCCAACCTTGGCCTCAGCAACGCGGAGCACTTCCTGGCTGGCAGAGGTGCTAGCGAGGAGATGGAGCTCAGGGTGGAGACCACGGCCAGCCAGCCATGCGAGGCCGCGGGCTAGTCAGTCTGCCCTTCGGAGCATGAGTTCCACATCTATAAAATTAGCCCGAATCATGAGATCACTTTAATTAGCTGTTAGATCCTCGGAAACAGCTCTGAGGCGAGATGAGCGGACTGGGGAGAGAAGGCCTCAGCAGGCTGTGTCCTCGGCTAGGCCCTGACCCAGCGCCTCCAGTGTCTCTGCTATCCTAGTGACTCCCCACACCCGCTCCTGCCCCTCTGGTACACAGGTCGCAGAACAACCAAGGGACCCTTAAAAACAAACCGACCAACCCAAATCTGATCATGCTGCAGCTTAAAGCTCATCAGTGGCTGCCCCTTGCTGCTGGGGTAAAGCCCCAATCATTTCCTTGCTGAGTCCTCTGCCCCGTGGCCCCTGCGCTCCCTCTGTGTGCTCCAGGCTCCCGGACCGTCGCCGCCTCCCGCTGCCCCATCCTCCTGGCCTCAGACTTTGCCCCTGCTGTTCCCTCTGCCAGGAATGCTTGGCCCACTTAATTCCTGCTCATCCCTCAGGCCTCTCTGGCCAGGACAGGCCCTGGGCCCCACACTAGAGCCAATGCGGGCTTCTCCTTGAGGGCGGTAAACCAAACTGCTATGAAACAATCAGTTGTCTAATTTGTCCTTGACTGTGCTTCCCAGGCTTAAATGTCAGCGTTGGAGGACAAGGACCATGTCAGTATTAATCACCCCATAAGCCCGCCTACCCACCTGGTGCACTCAAAACGTCATTTATGAACTGATAAATCTGGGGACAAGAAGAGTATTAGAATCAGACAAATCTGGGGTCAAACCCCCATTCTGTTACTTACTAACTGTGGGACCTGTGTATGAATCTTAAACCGAGAAACCTTTCTTTCCTCATCTGTAAGCTATTTTTCTCATAAAGCTGTTGAGACAATGAACTCGGCCACACTCAGGGGAGCTCGGGGCTGTGTTAGGTGGTCACTTAACGTCAGCTCTTGGCCACTTCCCCCCACAGGGCCTGGCTCAGGATGGGCACAGTGGGCGCGTGCTTCCGGCCAGTCAATGGAAACGTGAAGGTGCTGAGGGTCCACAGAGCCCCGAGATCCTGGCCCCTCACTCTCTCCTCTGTCCCCCACCCTGTGGGAACAGAGCGGCCAAAGGGGATAGGTGCGTGGTTTCACTTTTATAGTTTTTAAACCAGAAGACAAAGAGGAAAAACGAAACCGGCCAGAGAGCAGCAAGGGCCCGTTTTGCCGCTTCGGGCACCATCGGCCTTCGGTGTTTATTTATTTTTTAAGTAACTGACTCATGAGTCAGTGGGTTGGCTGGTGGTAAAAAGGAACCCACTATCAAGGAAAGAGCTGATGAGTGACAGGCCATGCTGCCGTGCCAGCGCACCACTCCCGACTTCTGGAAATCTCCGAGCTGGGCCGCGGAGCAGCTGGAGCTGGAGGTTCCTCGCATTGCTGTCCAGGACCAAATGCCAAGCGCATTTGAGCTCCTTCAACAACTGCCTCACGATCGTGCTCGCCGCCAGTGCATGTTTGCTGTAATTATACAGTGTCTAAAGGAGAAGTACAAAGACTTGTTGATTTTGGCTGGGGCCCGGCCGGCGGGCGGGGTGACCTGGGCCCTGGCAGAGTGTGGGAAGGCGGCGGCCGCCCTGGTGAGGACGTGACCAGCTGGAGCAAGTGCTGAACCCGGGCCATGGCAGCCAGAACCGCCGCCTCTGCCTCGCATTCCTGCCAGCTGACTTGAGCCGGCTTTCTTTGGAGAATAACCCGAGGAGAACAAAACGAGGAACTGAAGTTCCTATAAAAAGCAGCTCGCTCCTTCCTCCAGCCAAGTGTGTGAATGATAATCATCTCTGTCGCTGGCCGCCCCTCCCTCCCTCCCAAGTCACTCACTAACCCTGCTCATTGTCTCTCTCTTGTCTCTGCACGGAAACATCTTGGTTTCGGAGAGGCCCATCCACGGTGGCGTGGAGGTGGTAGTGACGGTGGTGGAGAGCTGCGGCCATCTGAGCTGCACTTCCTGCTTCCCCCAGACAGGCCATGGGAACAGCAGGAGGTCGGCCAGAGTGTGCTGGAGAGGAGAGAGTGCTGGCTTGGAGCTGAGGACCCTGGCTGCAGCCCAGGAGTTGCCACTAATGCTCTCCGTGACGTGGATGAACTACTTACGCTTGCGGAGGTTCAGTTTCTCCATTTGTTATTTGAGGGGTGGGCTAAAATCATGGTTTCCATACTCACCTCGTTTTAATTTTTTAAATCTGGGGCAACACTTCTTTCCAAGAAAATTTTACATCGACCCTCAGTGCAGAAAGCAGAGCTGCTCGGCAGAAGTGGGGACCACATCCCAGAGCCCCGTCCACTCAGCATTTCCTGCCCAAACACTCCCAGAGATGCCCTGGGCCCTGGAGGAACCCTTGGGTACCATGGAATGCCATTTGAAAACCTGAGGCTCTGATCTCAAAGGCCCTGCCAGCCTTTGGGTTAAGAGAAGCATCTATGCCTGCTGAGGAAAAACCCCAAGGCGTGCCTTTGGCTATCTCGAGAGAATCTGACTGTATCCTGGGATGGGGACATAAATTCAGCTAGAAGACGACAGCCCATTGTAACAACAACAACAAAAATGATTTCGCTCCCGTTGAAGTTTCTTGAGCAACTGGCAAGCCGCCACGAACGTACTTAGGCGGAAAATCACCAGAAAAAAATGATATAATCTGACAGATTTTTCACAGACTTAAATATTCATGAATTAAAAGAATTGGCAGAATTTTCTACATTATTAGCTTTCATCATGGCTGCAGGAGCAGTTGGTATACTGGCTGCTCGTCAAGATCCATTAATCTCGTCCATCATAAGAGCAGCCATTTTAAAATTGGCTTAAATTTTTTTTTTTTTTTTTTTTACTGAGTGATGGCATATGGGGGAGGTGGGGAAATCAAAATGCTATTCCAGTTTAAAGGTCCATCCTATCCTCATTTTAAAATCAGCAGGGAAAGCCAAACAGTGTTGCAGCAGGAAGGGGTCAGCTTGACTCCAGACCAGAGGATGGGCAGAGTCCCTTCACGTTCTTTCACACAGGACAGCATGTGTTCTGCCCGCTGAGCCCAAACTCTGGGCCAGGGGCTGGCAGGGGGTTAGGACAACTTCCTGGGGGACTGAGACCAAGACCCAAATAGGGGCTTTTGGGTGAGGACGACATTTAGACCAAATAGCACATTCTTTCTACCCGATGGTACTCAGGTGCGAGACTGCAGACGAACCAAGTAATATTATTTATTATTTATGGAGTACATGTTCTGAGCTGGGCACTGTGATACATGCATCATCTCTTTCTAGCATCAAGGAACTTGGAAGGTAGGTGTCTGTATATAACAGTTGAGGAAATGAGTCAAGAGAGGTTAAGTCAGTTGTCCAAGGTCTCACAGTCAGTGAACGGCAGGGTCATAATTCAGATTCAAGTCTGTCTGTTCCCAGGAGTACTGAGAACATGTCCTGTTAATTGCTGGCTTATGGCACTTTGAAGGGACATTCTCCCAAATGCATCGGAATCTGTTTGGAGGAAGCTACTTCTTTAAAAAGAGCAAAGTTGTGGGTTAGATCATCATCATAGAAACTTAAGGCCCAGGTTAATTCCTTCCTCCCTCCTTCCCCTCCTCCCTCCCTCCCTTCCTTCCTTCCTTGCTTCCTTCCTTCCGTCCTTCTGTCCTTCCTTCCTTCCTTCTTCTTCCCCCTTCCCTCCCTCCCTACCCCCACCCCTCCCTGTTTTAAGATGAGGCCTCCGACTGGCAGATGCCTGCCATTGCAAAGGCAGTTTGTTACTCAGGGCTCCGAAAAGGCGGGGGCGTGCCCCACTGTGCAGGGCTGTGTGGGGAAGTACCAGCATCAGGCAGGAGGCAAAGGGAGTGAGGGGAGAACGTGGCCTAGAGCCTTTGTTGTGGTTTCCAAGGCAAAGAACAGGTGGGGCAGGGTGAACAGGTTTAAGATGAACTAGTTTAAGTCCTTTCGGCAGGCTCTGGGGCCCAGGGGCTGTCCCTAGTCAGCTAGTGCCTGGCTCTGGGTGACTGGGGAGGGCGCGTAGTGGCCTGGAGCTCGAGAGCCTGATAAAGGAGGTAGGGAGTGGTGTTCTAGGCTCTGGAAGGTTCGGTTTGCATTTGAAAGGTGTGCTTACTAGCAAGTTGTTTACTAGCTCCAAGGATTGACTAGACTTGGGAGATGCAGTCTCTCCAGAGTCTGCAAAGCCCAGAGGTCAAAGCATCAGAAGTACGGAAAATTAAAAAGGCATGATTGATATCCTCCCACCCACCCCGCCGTCCCCCACACATCTATGTGTTTACCGAGCCCCTGTGGTTGTGGCGCTGAGCTAGGCCCTGGGCTCTCTGCAGGCCTTGCCCCGACCCGCTTTCCAGGATGGTGCTGAGATTACGTGCTCCCTACCTGCCTGTCCTCACCCACAGGCAGGGTTCTGGGACCTGTACCAGGATTTTCCCGGGCCACTTTCTCACTCAGGTTTCCACTGTTGCATGTGAGTCAGGAGTCAAGGAACTGCAAAGTGGGGGCTCTTGCTTAGGTGATATCCAAAATACTTAACACCCCAGAGGCAGAGTGGCCAAGGAGAGCCAAACCACACGCAGCCTGAACAACCAGGTGGGGTGGGCGCGTTTGGGTGATTGTCACCTGCAGGAGTGAGGCTGGCCTCGCTGTGCTGCTCAGGCGGTGATGGCGGGCGGGGGCAGGGCATGTGGGGGCGGGACAGTGCTCGCTGTCTGCCTGCCTGGGACCAGCCATCTCTCTGGGTTAGGCAACGTTTGTTTGTTTGTTTGTTTGTTCGTTTGTTCGTTTGTTCATTTGTTCGTGGTTGAGGAGTGATCGCTATGTTCAGACAGATTGAGTGGGGGAGCTGGTGTTTGGGTAGCAGTTCTTAACGTTTATCATCAACAATAATGATGATTAGTCATCATAATAATTAATAATTATTTACACTTGTATGGTGCTTATTTGTGGAGTATTTACTCTATGCCAAGTGCTTTATAACAGCTTATAATTGTAGCAGAAGTTGACTGAGCTCTGCTGGGGCCTGGTCATTGCTGTGCATAGGACTGTCTGGACATTGTCTTGTTTAACCCACACACCATCCCTGTACGGGGAGATCTCTTCCTTCTACAGGTCAGGAGAGAGGTTAAGGCCCAGAGAGCTCAAGTAACCCATCCAGGGCCACACAGCGCGGAAGAGCAAGAGGCGGGCCTCTGATTCCAGTCTTCCTGACTCCCACCTCAGGACTCTCCTAAGCCCAGGCGGACCCTGAGGCCTGTGGACCCCAGTCCCCAGGAGAACAGAGAGGAGGGGCAGGGCCTGGGGTGGTAGGCAGTGGAGGACCCCCTGACCAGCTCCTGGCCCTGGGAGGCAGTGTCTGAGTCCCAGGCCAGGGGGAAGCATTGAAAGGACAAGTCTTCTTACATTTTTGGACTTCTCAACCGGATTCACCAAGCTTCCTCAGCCGGCCCCTGTGCCCCACTCTTCACTGCTGGCACTCCTGTCACCCCCTGGGAGACACCAGGCAAACACATATAGGAACCCTGGGGCTTGCTACTGTATGTTTGTGCACTGCTGGGGATCAGCTGGGGCACTCAGGGACTTTAGACGTAGGCGGCAGTCACGCCAGTGGTTTCCTGCAGCCACGGGTCAGGTGAATCCTTCTTACATGTGTTCGACCCCTGCTGGATGGTGGGCTCTGTGAGGGCAGGGCCATCCCGAGTCATTTGTGAACAGGCGATGCAGTGGCCACGTGGGAGCAGCTTTGATGCAGTGAAGTGCCTGATCCCCCTCCTACACGGTGCCCAAACCCCCAGCCCTGCTCTGGGAGGAGGCAGGACCTGCAGGGTGAGCAGGTTTGGGGGATGGCAGGGCTGGTGGGCAGCAGGCCCCTGAGAGCTGGGACAAGATCCAAGTGGACCGTGAGGAAGACGAGAGGCTCATGGGGCATGATCACACAGATGGAGATGACGGCAGTCCAGGCTCCCTTGTCTTATTCGGTCAGAATTCTCAGCCAGGTGGGATAGACCAGTGGGAAAGGCCTCTGTCCCTTGACTGATCTCAAGATTCCCTTGGTGCAAATGATAGAAACCCCCTGAGCTGGGGCTCCAGGCTCCACGAGGCACCAACTTTCTGGGGGACCTTAACCATGGCCTCATCCTCTGGGTTAAGTTTCCAGCCCCTATCCCACGTATTTCAGGGGGTGTGAAGAAGAACCGGGGCAGTGCGTGTGAAAGTGCTGATGAGACCGCCATGCTGCAACCGGCACGGTGAAGTATGGATGGGGAATCAACCCACCGCCTGGGTACACGCTGGGAGCCATTCCGCATGTCCCTGCCTACCACAGCCTTTCCCCGCTGGGCCTCCAGGCCCAGTGGCAGCGAGGCTCTCGCTGGGCTCACCGAGGCAAGCCCCGCCTCCAGCAGCACCCCCAGTGGGAGACTCCATCCCTGGTGCTCTCCTTTCCCTCCAGCTCTCCCTCTGCCTCAGTTTCTCTCTCCATCTCTATCTCTGAGTCTTGCTATCTGTCTCAACCACTCATCTGTTCTTTATTTTCCCATTCATTTAAGCACTTGCCATTCCGAGCTAAAACGGCCTCCACCCCCTATCCCCAACCCCAGGATCCTCTCAGCTGGGCTCTGCACCTCTGGAAACACTGACTCCAGCTTTCTGGGGACACAGCAACAACTCGAATAAGCTGCATGAGCGTCTGGGCTCTCAGTTCATCAAAAGAAACCAAGAGAAGAAAAAAGATGGTGGTGCTACTGGAACGGGGTGGGAATTACAGATCTCTATGCTCAGTTGCCTCGTCTATAAAATAGGGATAGCCATACCTTCCGAGTGGCCTTTTGGTGAGGTTTAAGTAAGTTCTGGGCAAACGCATTGCCGTGTTGGTGTCATCATTATCATTGTTTTGCATCCAACTGTGGGACGAGGTTGGGTTTCCCTTTCTGAGCCCATTTCCTCCTTTATAAGATAAGAATATCACTGGCCACCCAGAGCTTGGGGAGTATTTCACGAACAGCACCTTGCACAGTGCCTTTCTCTCAGTAGGTGCAAAGTTAACCCCATTCTCTTACCCCCCCTCCCTTTCCTCCCTCCACATACATCATCAGGCACTGAGGCCCAGGGGATGTGACAAGTCTAGAAATCAAACCAGAGCTTGGGACTTGTCTTTTTTCTCAGTCCAAACCAGTTCCTTGGCAGGCAAAGGCTGGCTTTGCAGCTCCGTCTGAATTTCGGCTGGAGATTCTAAACCTGTTTGTCCCTAGAGGTTGCCGCTGTCTCAATCCCTCACTGATCCACGCTGAGAGTCCCTATTACTTGGAGGAGAAGAGTCCATCACAGTTGTAAAGCACAGGGACATTCATGGCTTCATGGATTTCCTCCAGCTGGATTATGGTGCAGTCATTAAAGTCTTTACTGAGCTAGAAAAGGAAGGTAGTACAGAAATGGGATGTATTCTTTCTGAGCTCAATTAATTCCCGTTCTTAGGTGGGAATGTACCAGGAGACTGACTCATCCCAGAAGGAAAGGTCCCTCTGGGAACTCCTCTCCGTGCCTTCCACCACCTGTGTGCACTTCCCGTTAGAGTCCGTCACCCCTTGTTTTTCTCGTGGGGTCCAGGTTGTCACTGCAAAATAGCTCAGATGCAGTGCTCTCCAGAGCTAAAACTTCTAGCCCTCCGCCATCGCTTCTCCACATGGGAGAGAGAGCATGCCAGGTACTGGGTCCCCAGGCCACCCTTCCGCCCTGAGATCCTGGGAGAGCTCAAGCGTCTTTGCACATGAAGCCTGTAGGTGGCGGCAGCTCCCGAAGCCAGGAGAAAGGTCAGGGCCAGGGACAGCTGGTTGCGGAGGGGAAGGCTGAACCCAGGAGCAAGCCTGATGCGGAAGCACCTGAGGGTTCAAGGTGGGGCCAGAGGTTAAGCATCGGGAGAGCAGTCTGGAAGGCTGGCCAGACAGCGTGTGAGCATTAGTGAGGGCCAGGCCAGGAGGAAGTGTGACAACCTGCCTCTGAAGCCTGGCTGCCTGGTGCCAACCTTTGCTGTACTTATTAGCCGTGTGACCCGGGGCACGTCACTTTACCTCCCTGTGCCTCAGTTGCCCCATATGTAAAATGAGAGCCATGACAGTACCCATATCAGAGGATTGTTTGAAGAGTAAATCAGAAGTTACATGTCAAGATACGTACTTACTGAAGATGAATTCTATGCTAAAAGTCCCCTTGGTCAGACAACGAGTGACAGAAAAATACTGTGGCTGCATGACCGCCATCCGGTCTGGACGAGGGGATGGCACCTCAGTGGGGAGTACGGGTCCAGAGCCCAGGGTCACGGCCTGGGCCTGGGGACCGATTCCGGGCGATGAGCAGCGGCGCTCAGAAACAGGCCTGGGCACCTGGGCTGCAGCCCCTTGCTCTCCACCCTGCAGGAATTAATACTCAGGCTCTGAGGCCCTGGGGCCTGCAGGCCGGGCAGCTTCTCCTGACTAAGTGGGAAGGGCGGGAACGGGGAGAAAAGTGGATGAGGACAGGCCACCCTCCACACAGTTAGCTCTTGACAGCACCTTTTCATTAAACCATCTCTTCAAAGTCTCCAGTACCCAATAATTGAGGCTTTGCTTCCCTTCACTGCTGTCTGCTTGTTTTCCAAAGAGCTGCTTCAGTGCCCCTCGGAGCCTCTGACAAGATTTTTCAGAACAACAATTATGGAATCCAGACACTTCTGGGAGCGAGTGTGTGTTTAGCCCTCTTCCTCATGCAGAGTGTGCCTCAGGCCTTGGGAGGGGCTGGAATGGAGCCCAGCCAGCCTTCTCTGGCTTGGGGGTGCGTCTCAGGGACCCCAGGAAGCGAAGAGGTTCTTTCAGTAGAAAAGTCTGCTGGCCTCAGGGGGCTCCCAGCTCCCACACTGTTTCCCCGTTCTTCTCTCCTTCCTGCGAGCCGGTATTTTACCGGCTTTGAACTTGAATGCCCTAATGCATTCATTAAGCAGATAGCGTTTTTTATCAAGGAGGCTTTGAGCTCTGCCTGCAAAGCAGCCATGAAGTCCGACAGCACAGAATCAGAGGCTCCGGCTGGCCTGCGAGGGTTTCAGAGGCTGCGGGTTCTGGCTTCTTTCCGAGGACCGATTCCCCTTTGCAACCTCCTCTCCACGTGGTTTTGCCCTCTAACCACTGAGACTGGAGAACTCAGTACCTGTGGAGGCAGCCAGTGATTTTGTGTTTACGTAGATCAGACTGTCCATCAGTCCCCAGGACGTGGTGACAAGGCCAGCAGCTGTACCTATCCAGGAGTATTTAAGTTGCACTACTGTCCTCCATCAGGTGGGGGGCGGCAAGCAGTGCTAGGGAGGTGGGGGATGCATCTAACTATGAAAAGGCACAGCTCCGCCCTCAAGGCACTGCGGTCTAAGCAGCCCGGTAGAAGCCCATCTTGAGCCCAGCTGTCTAAGAGAGCAGGAGAGAGTTCGAGCTGAAGCTCAGAGGCACAACGGGAAACAAGAGGGTCATGAGAGCGTGCCCCTCATCCATGCTCTGTATGGGGAAGGGTGCTCACACTCTGTACTCCACCCTGTAATCTGTCATCAGTCCTTAGAGCTCTCCCGGGAGCTGGGTCTGATCACCCACATCTCACAGCTGGAAAAATGGATGCCCAGGGTGCCTGGGCACCTTCCTCCAGATGCCAGCGTCCTGGCCCGCTTTGTGGCTGGGTGTGGGCTAACTGAAGAAGGGGCTTCTGCCACTTCGATCTTGGGCTGGTGTACGATGCTTCAGTGCCACAGTAATGTGTGGGTGCTGGTCGTTCTTGTTCTGTTGCCAAGGCTCTTTCACTACCACTGGCCCTGCCCACTGGGGGCGCGGAGCTTTCTTCCTCACACTTCTGCATAATCATTCGCTGGTATTCTAGGACCTGCAGACTCCTGTCACCCTGGGCTGTTTCTCCTCCTGGGTTCCCTTCAGGCCCTAAGGTGCGGAGAAGCCTTGAGCCTCTCCCAGGGTACCTCACCCTGAGACCTCGTGAGGTTGACTCGCCCCCCTCTGAGGGGACAGACACAGCCCCCAGCAGCTGCCTTTGCAGTGACCTTTCCCTGGGGCTCAGTGGTGCCCAAATTTCCCCTTCTGTGTCAACTCTGGTAGACTCAAAACCTTCAAATGGGGGGTATTGGCATCAGATAGACGTGGAAGCGAACCCAAGCATTGCCGTTCTCTAGTTGTGTGACCTTGGGTAGGTCATTGCCCCTCTCTGGAGCCTCAATTTCCTGAGCAGTAAAAGGAGGATAATGATTTTTAAAATCACAATTAGTTAGGACTAGTATTTTCCTCTCTATTATCAGGTGTTATTCTAAGTCCTTTATATAAATTATCTCATTTAATGATTGTAATGCCACATGAAATGATTCATGGTTTTTAATCCCTGTGTTTTAGATGAGTGAACTGAGATCACATAGGCTGTTAGCAGCAGAGGTGGGGTCCAGGAGGGCCTCCGCGACCCTTAGCATCATTGCTCTGCTGTGCCTAGGAGTGCACGTGCAAGTCTGATAAAGCATACCTATATCACCAGGTAAGGAATAAATGGGATATTTGTATGTGCCCAGTGCTGAGTTGGCATATAACAGATGCTCATTAAAACTCTTCTACCGTGTCCTCTCCCGAGCCCCCTCTACCACCATCCCTTTCCCTCTAGCCCCCTATGTGAGCATCCCCTGTGGTTCCAGCAAAGGAGGCAGCGGGCCATGTCTGCAGAGGGCTACTGGGACAACCAGCACCTCAGCACACAAGCAGGGTTCCCCGGAGCCTCCATAGAGCTCTGTTTCCCAAGGCAGGAGAGTAGGAGGTTGTAGCAATTGCCCCTGGAAGGCTGTCAGGAGGCCTGGGGTCACAGGGTTCCTCCTGTTTACCCTGGGGAGGTTGTCTGCATCCATCCCCTCATGGACACACTGGAGGTCAGAGGTTATGTGGCGTGGCATCTGGGATCCACTGGGGGACTTCCCACTGTGTCTCCCACCAGTATAGATAACCAAGGCCTTCGGCAGCATTTACACTTTCCTAACCTCTGTCTCTTGTCTTCTCAAAACTTCAACCAGCTCAATCCCAGTTCCAGTTCCCCCCAGACAGGCTCAACCCTACTGATACTCTGGGGAAGTTTCAAGAACCAGTTTGACCGCAGAAACCAAGCAGCAGGTCTGTTAGGCCCTATCTGGACAGAGTGGTCATGGTAGCTGTCAGATGGGGGTTCACATTAGTCACAGGAGGAACAGGAGCCGGGCTGGGGGTGGGAGCAGCCCCGATCAGCTTTGCTCCAGGGCCTGGGATCCAGCTGGGGCAGGAGCAGGGACTGTGTTGCAACTTCACTGCAAATCAACTGGGTCATCTCTTGTGGGTGGCGCTGCTCTGGGCTGCCAACCCTCATGTTTTTTTCATAGAAGTGGAGATTGTATCGCCCAACTGCCTTGAGCGTCAGGCTGTGAGATGAGGCTCGAGGGAAGATGTGTGATAGGCATTCTTGGCCAAGCCAGCGGCTCTGGAGGCTTGTGGCGACGACGGGAAGCAGGGTAAAGTCAATGTTTGGACAAGTTGGGAGCAAGTTTTAGAGCAGAGGTCCCCCTCCAGGTCAGCGTGGGCCCCAGGATCTTTCTTCAAGAGAGGAGGGAAACATTCACCACCTCACCAATCTGGATTATTGCTGGCTGTGATACATAGTAGCCAACTCATTGGCCTG
The DNA here is from genome assembly GCA_004026545.1 of Mormoops blainvillei. NCBI lineage: Eukaryota > Metazoa > Chordata > Mammalia > Chiroptera > Mormoopidae > Mormoops > Mormoops blainvillei. The sequence continues at coordinate 15,058 of PVJD01007976.1, read as the reverse complement.
GGGCCGACCCCTCCTGTCTGAGATACACATTGCTTTGAAAAGCAGTCAGGTATGGTGGGAAAAATATTGGTTTTGGAGACTGACCAACTTGAAATTGAATCTCAGCTCTGCCTAACACACTGGCTGACCTTAAGTAAGTCACTTAACCTCTCTGGATCCCCTTTTCCTCATCTCTGAAAAAAAAAATTAGTGGCACTTCTCAGTAGAACGGCTGTGAGAAGTAATAACGATAATGTGGGTAGAGGGATGGCATACAGTCGAAACTCAATTCAAGTTAGGCACATTTCTCCCTCTTCCTACAACGCTCACCATCCTTCAGCCACTTCCGGTTTGTCCTCTTTACCTTGATCATTGACTACAAGGCCTCTGGCTGGCCGCCCTGCCTAGATCAGGGGTTGGTAATTTATTTATTTATTTTTTCCTGTAAAAGCCTGGAGAGGAAACATTTTAGGCTTTAAGGGGCTATGTGGTATCTTTTGCAACTACTCATCTCTGCTGCTACAGTGCAAAGACAGCCCTAGGTGATATGCAAATGAGTGAATGTTGTTGTGTTCCAATAACACTTTATTTACGAAAAAAAGGCAGCGGGCCAAATTTGGCACACAGGCTGTAGTTTGTCAACCCCAATCCTAAAGTTTCAAGTCCAGATATACCCTCTTATCCCTTAAGGGACTTCCTAGGCTGATTTTTACCTTGTCCATCCAGCCAGGTTTGTAATTGCTTTCTTAAATGTTCCCTGGTCCGATCAAACAGAATTCCCTTTGTTTTTGCTCATGAAGTGTTTAGTCTTGCTCCATCCCTTTGCTCATGCTCTTCCCCCTACCCCTGCTCAGAAAACCATCCTGTTTCTTTCCTGCCCTTCTACATCCCACCTCCAGTTTATCTCCCCTGTTATCCTGTAAAATAAGGGGCTCAGCTCCAGGTTTCCTTATTCGACATTCAGTGAATATCCTTCAACATCCTTCAAGGCCAAGCTCAGCTCACCTGTACACAGGGATTATTTCCTTTAAAGGGCTCCCCCATTCATGCCATTGATATGAGCATGGACCCCGGGGTTGGATTGGTGTCCCAGTTTTCATGGTGAGCCCTTGGGGCTCAAGTCCTCAGATTTTCTACATCCAGCTCACAAGAACTGGCACTTTCATCCTGCATGGTGTCTTTGTGACTTCCTGCACGTGTGGACATGGAGAAGTCATAGGCATTATCTCTGAAAGTATTGCATCTCTCTCATTCTCTTTATTCTTTCCTTCTGGAGCTTCAATTAGTTGTAGCTTAACCTCTCTATCACATTTTTTTCTGGCTCTTCTATTGCAGTTGCTGAACTTTCTTTAAATCTCTCTTCTAATTCATTAATGTTTTCTTTGTCTGTGTCTAGCACATCCATTGAAACTTTAATTTCAAAGATTATGTTTTCTCATTCCTAGAAATTCTATTTGAGCCTTTATAAACATTGGCCTATAATTTTTGGCAGTTTCTTAGTCCTTCGTCATTTTTTTTCCATTCCATCTTTTACGTCTTTTAGCATTTCATACATAGGTATTGTTATGACCTATCTCATTATGCTAATATTTGAAGTCTTTAAAGATCTAAATCAGTGTCTTCAAGTGGGGGCAATTATTCCCTTTGGGGACATCGGAAAGATCTGGAGACATTTTTGGTTGTTGAAACTGGTGTGTGTGGAGTGTGCCTGCACATGTGCTGCTCACCTGTACTAGTGGATAGAGACAAGGCCTGCTGTAGAACGGGCACCGGGCAGTCCCCACAGATGAAGAATTATCTGGCCTAAAATGCCAATAGCTTTCAGGTTGAGAAACCATGGTTGAAATCTGTTGTTTGTTGTCTCTGCTGACTCTTGCTCATGGTGACTCACTGCTTTGCGTGTGATTTTTATAGTTTCTCTGTATGTAGTAAATCAGAACGAGAACACTTCTCTCCAGAGAGGATTTGTGTTTGCTTCTTCCAGACACCAGGGGGCACCACCAACTTGGGCTCACTTCACTTTTCCAACTTGGAGGTTTCCTCATCACATGGGTAGCATAGATTCAAACCCTAGGCTCCCATGAGAAGGGGCAATAGGAAATTTTGTGCATTAGACCTGGGTGACCTGGAGCCAACATTCATGTGCTGACTAATTTCTCCTATCAGCTAACAAAGATTTGAACCTGTACACGAAAGTGTCCACCCTAATTCATGTGTGCAAGCATATGACTATACTACAGTGTTTGGCCCTATATCATCTCCTAGAAGTGAGTAGAAAAATGCAAAAGCTGGTGTGGGAACAGTAGGTTTCCTCATTTTAATATAGCTCGGCCAAAGATGGAATTATTGGCCGGACTAAGGCCAGCCTCGGGGCCACCAATACTCCCTAAGTCGATGGCATCCGCTGTGTGCTCAGCTGAGAGAGGACGGAACAACATTAAAGAGCAGGCACAGCACGCTGACGCTGTGTCACGGGGTGGTTTTTACAGACGAAGGCCCCTGGAGGGATCATTTTGCAATGCAATCCCTTATCCACAATTCCAAACTCCAGAAAGACCTTGAACGCCAAAAGTTGATTTTGTTCATTTAACACGAACTCATTTGGCAGCAGAATCTGACTTGAACTGACCTGTGACTATTTAGTCTTTATATTCATTGTGACTATTCATGCGTTTGAATGGTTATTGCATGAATTATTGTGTGTTTAACTACAACGTGCTGCTCCAGACTCTGCTAAGAGTACCATACAACATACAGACTTTGCACACTAGCACCTACTAAAATCAGAAAATTTCTGATTTTCAAACACGTCTGGCTCCCAGGGTAAGGGCTATTTGAGTAAAGGGCTATTAACCTATGTTATTGAGTTTCAGGGAAAGGATTCCCCCATCCTACCCTCACGCCCACCGCACATGAAGAAACGTTTGAACGCTCATGCGCCGCAGCTCCCAAACATGTTTAAGTGTGTGTTGGATGACAGGAGGGACTGTGTTTAGCATGATTAGCATCTTGTGTTCACCATGAGGTCAATGTACAGAGGTTGGAGTGGGACACATTTTGGGGGGTTCCTTTCCCCCCTTGCACAGTGGCGGACATCTATGAAGTGCTGTGTATACGTATTCAATGATCCCTTAATAGATCCTTAGTTAGCATCAAAGAGTTTGTCAAAACCCTTTTGTTTTTTAAAATTACACCAAGAATTCAAGAATACACTTTTATTACAAAACTAATACTAAAAACATACAAAGCAATATAGGAAACTTCTCCCTTACCAAATACCCCTGATCCCCTCCCTGGAAATAACCCTGTCGGCACTTAAAGAAAACTTTTTCTGTTCCCCCTCTGGACATTTATACACACGTGTGTGTAGTTTTACACATGGGTATTTTTTTATATAAATGGGATCATGCTATACTACATAGTAATCTGCATTTTGCTTTTTTTCACTTAGTTATATGTCCTTCCCTTCCATGGTACAGAAATGCCATTTAAAATAATTCCTCTTTCATATAGGTTTCCAGAAGATAGTGCTAGGCCAAGGGCATGTGCCTTCCAAGTATCAATAGGCACTTCTTTTAATAACCTGCACTGATTTATAACACATAAGAGTGACTGTTTTCTTGATTTCTTTCTTGCCAACATTTGATATCATAATCTCTTTAACTTTTACTAATGGGCAAAATAAAATCTTATTGTTTTAACATGAATTTCTTACTTTACTTGTGAAGCTGAACATCTTTCTTTCTTTGTTGAACATGTCTTAAATAATCACCTGTTTTTATAGTCCTTGCCCATTTTTCTATTGTACTTACCCTTTTTTTCATGATTTTTAGGCTCTTTATGCTCTATTTAATTCATTGTCTTTTTAATTGAGGTGTATTTTACATACAGGAAAACATGGGATCTTAAGTACAGAGTTTGAAAAGTTCTGACAAATGTATGCACTTATGTAATCATTGCCAAAACCAATATAGAGCATCTCCCTGCTAGTCCCCAAAACTCCCTCGGGCCCTTTCCCAGTCAGTACCCGCAAGAGCAATCACTGTTCTGATTTCTGTCACCAGTGATTAGATTTGTCTCTTCCTGAACTCCCTATAATGGAATTATATAGACACTTTTATGTCTGGCTTCTTATGTTTAACATGCTGTTTTTGAGATTCATCCGTGTCGTTACATATTCTGTAACCACAGGGTTGGTTCTTTTTAATTGTTGAGTAGTATTCCATTGTCACATTGGTCATCTGTTGTCCTATTGATTGACATATCTGTGGTTTCCAGTTTGTGCTGTTATGAATAAAGCTGCTGTGAACATTTCTACGCAAGTCTTTGTGTGGACACGTGTTCTCATTTTTCTTGGGTAAATACCTAGCTGTGGAAGAGCTGGGTCACAGGGTTAGTGTATGTTTAAGCTTTATTAGAAATTGTCAAGCAGATTTTCAGAGGGATTGTACCTGATGGGTTTAAAATATAGAGCAAACACTTTCACCTTGTCCGTTACCTGCGTGGCAGCATTGGTTAGGGTGACCTCCTTCATCACAGAGTTGTTTTGCATTTTTATGAAGTCACTCCAGGCTTTTTCTTTATGTGTCCTGGGGCTTATGTTTTCCACAGGGAGATTTAAAATTCTTTTAAAATATATTTTTTAAATGTCCTTTTTTGTTTTTGTTTTTCTTTTTTACATTTTGCTTCTTATTCTATCTAGAATTTAATTTTTATGTGATATGAGAAAAAAACTTAATTTTAGTCCAAAACCTACAAGGTAGGAATTGTTATCCCATTTCACAGCTAAGGAGGTCAAGACTCAGAGAGGCTATGTGGCTAATTGAAGCCACACAGCTAACAGGGAGTGATCTAAGATTCAAAAGCAAATTACTCCTTTAAAATTGTATTTTTTTTTTCTCTCATGACTCTAGGCTCCTGTCTACACCCTTAACATAAATTCTTTGGGAAAGAAGAGAAAATGGCAGTGTGCATGCGTGCACACACCCACGTGCGTGTACACGTTCATGTAGAGAGAAACCCAAGAAGAGTAAGTCAGACACTAATGGAGGAGGGTGGAGACAGAGTGGAGAACATCGACAGGGGAGTAAAACTTTCCCGAATATGAAATTAGATATAGCTTTATGTTTTTCACTATATACATAAATTATTTGTTCAATAGATTCATCGAATTAAAAATTGGAAAAATAAAACCCCAAATTATGCACGAACATAAACAAATGAACCTAACTGTACATTAATTTGGAACATAACTATACAACAAAAAGAATTATTTTAGATAACTTAAAAGAATATCCTGACCATACATTTGTGACGAGATATATTCCAAGGACAAATAAAACTACAAAGAAGCCTTAAGCTTTACTTAGTAGGTTTATTGTTAATAGTGCTAATAATATGGTAATTTTGAAAGTACTTTATGAATCTTATAATATAAAACAAATAAGTAAATATATTAATGCTATTAGAAACCAAGATTTTCTGTGTAACAGAAAAGATTTAATTACTAAATTAACGAAAACAGAGTTAAGAAAAAACAGCTTGAATGTTAACTTTGAATGGATACTACAATAAACTTATTTTATTTTTTTCCCACCTTTGCCACTGAAAGATCCTGGAAGCAAGAACCCCAGCAGCGATGAGACCACCCAGTGTCCAGCTCTTGATTTCTAAGACCAATGTCCACCAAAAGGAACTAGATCTTTCTGGCGAAATGACTGATTCCAGATTTGAGGAAAGGAAGGTTCCAGGTAGGTCTTGGACATCTTTATTGTTATAGGAAGTAAGGACATGATTAAGGACCAGTGGGGTCATGTCCAAAAGATGCAGAAGCAGACTTGAAGGGACCCCTCTGGCTACATTTTGGAACACTGAACATCAAAAAGACTAAATGACTATAATTAATTAAACAAATAAAGAATTTGTTCAAAATTTCACATTAAACAAATGGAAAACTCCATGTGTTTTCTCTCCCCCTCACCCGCTGTGTGTGTGTGTGTGTCTATGTGTGTCTCTGTGTGTGAGAGAGTGCATGAGAGGGACAGAGAGAGAAGTAAGGAAAGATCTTCTTTACAAAGAATGCCAGCTGAGAAATGTAGAAGAAATGATAGAGTTAGAAAGTCACCTCCCATGTAATTCTCAATCCAGGCGGGGGTCATAAATGGTGCTGAAAACCGCTGGGTGAAAGGGTGTTGGGGAGCAGGATATTTGTGCCATTCCTCCAGATTTCTTACTAATTAAAAGGTTGGAAATGCACTATATAGAGAGATGTTGTGGTCAAGAGTTTATCCAGTTGATCAAACCTAGCGTCATTAATTAGCAGGTCAACCTGCCATCCCAGGACCCTGATGCAAGGTGCCATGAAGAGCATGGCATCACCTCTGGAGTGTTCTTGCCCAAGTGTTTAACCTTTAGCCCCAGCTCGCAGCACACGGAGCAGACTCGCAGGGGCCAGCAGGACAGGTTAAATGGCAGCCAGGGAAAATAATCAGGCAAATCTACAATGCGGGCCGCTCGGAGATGTGGGCGTCTCAAAAGGCCAAAGCCATGACCGTTTTGGTACAAAAGAGACCTAATAGGCACATGTGATGTGGGAAACTCCCTAAGATCCTGCTAAAAACAAATCAATCAACCAAACAGAAAAGTCCATGAGAAATATTTGGGGCAATTGGGAAATGCAACTAGGCAAGGGCTCCACAGAATTACAGGGCGGGAATGGATGTGTCACTATGTAGACATACTTCTGAGAAGATGTGAGCTGAGAAACTGAGGAGCAAAGTGTCATGCAGTCCCTAACCTATCTACAAAGTATTCTGCAAAAACAAATGTTTATGGAGCAGGATAAAGCCAGTATGTAGCTGATTAAAATTCTCCAACAGGGCTAAGGCCAGGACCAGCGCAAAGCCAGTGAGGTGTCTGGAGAGCAAAATTGAAGATACATCACCTGTAGGGTTCACTCTGCACCTGCAGGCCCCAGGAGCGAGCACTTCTTCAACGCTGCCTGCTGCCCAAAACACCTGGCTGGCCCCACCTTGTCCCGATCTTGTTGTTGAATGGACATGATGTTAGTCTTTTCATTTTTCTGTGTGTTCAAAATGGTGAAACAGCTTAAATGTCCATCTGCGCTAAATGGTGTGCCTGTACAATGGAATATAATTTGACCATAGAAAGGAATGAAATCCCAGTGCATACTACTAGTGGATGAACCTCAAAAACATTATTCTAAGGACAAGAAGCCAGACACAAAAGAACACGTACTGTAAGATTGCCTTTATATGATATATTCAGAACAGGCAGGTTCATAAAAACAGATTCAAGGTTACCAGGGAATTGGAGGAGGAGGTAGGAATAGGGAGTGATTACTTAATGGGTAGGGGGTGTTTTTATGGGGTGATGAAAAGTTTTGAAAGTAGGGAGAGCAGGTGGTCGCACAACATAGTGAATGCATTGAATTGCAGATTTCAAAATGGTTGTGTGTTATGTGAGTTTCACCCCCTACAAACTGATCACAACAAAAAGTTAAGGAGCAAAATGATAAGAAATCAGGAATAAAAATAATGCATTCTCAAAAGTGATTAAAACTATACGTATACGTATGCATACAAAGGAAGATCTATTGGACCCCTGGCCTGTGGAGAGGTGGCAAGAGCAGTGACAAGAGTCAGGTGCATGGGCTAGCACTGACTGACCAGCGATCCTGCTGCATCCACTTCCCTCTCAAACCTGTGTTTCTTCGCCATCAGAGCTGCTTCTCGGAGGCTTTGCCCTCCCACCAGGTAACTGGGCCACAGGCAGGCTGCGCAGAGCAGGCTTGGGACCCCTGCCCCGCCCAGCGAACTCGGCCCCAGGTAGTCCAGTTACAGGGAAATGTGCTTCTCTTCTGGGCCCTTTTCTGGCCTGGCCCCAGGAGCAGGAGCAGGAGCAGGGCTCCTGAGGGTGACACAGAGGAGCCAAGCGTCCCACAAGTGGTGTTGATTCAATCAGGAGGCGGGGTTGATGAAAGAGCTTCTGAAGGCTCCGGCTGGGGCCACACCTCCATCTGTCTCTTCTGGGCCTCTAGGGACAGGGAGCTATGGTGTAGGTGACTCTGGAATGAAAGAGAGAGCCGTGTGCTTATGTTTGGGTGTGTGAAGTAAAAATGCCCAAACCGTCAACATTCGCCGAGTACTTACTTACTATGTGCCGGTCACTGTGTTAAATGCTGAGCAGGAGTCCTCTCAGTCCTCCTAATGACCCTCTCACGTGACCACTGTTATTGGGTCCATGTCATCAAAAGGAGAGGGAAGATCGGACAGGGTAGATTGGTTCCCCAAGACCTACCTAGACAGCGGGTGAGGGGGGGTGCCTGGCTTTCCGTGGAGGAACCTCCTAGATCCGCTGCAACACTGAATGGGCAGGCAGGGGGTGCTGTCTGTTAAACACCTACTGTGTACGATACCTGCTAACCTCAGAATCCAAATTTTCTCACGGAATGCTTGCAAATGACCCCATGCAGCAGGCATCCTGTGTATAATCTTTCCACCGAGGAGGGAACTTAGGCCCAGGGAAGCGACGTCACCCAGCATCACACAGCCAGTGAGTGAGCCAGAGGTCAGGATTGAAGCGAGCTCTGCCGAAGTCCCACTGCTGACCCCTTTCTTCCCAGAGGTGACAGTCCCTGTAGGTGTTTTTATTTTGGGGCCTCTCCTCTCATTTGCTTCTCTGGGGAGCATTTCAACCTCACAAGGTGAGAAGAACAGGAAAGGTCGGTGTTTGTCTAGAAAAGTGGGTGGGGCTGAGCACGGCCGAAGGGCCTCAGAATGGGGGTCCGGCCACGTCTTTACAGCAAGAGCCTCCATGGGGAAGTGGCCTAGGACTTCAGGATCCCTGGCTGCCCTTAGCACCTCCTCCCTGGAGGAGCAGTGGCCTGGCTCTGGTGCTCCATGGAGGATGGAGGATGGAAGTTTCCAGGAGGAAGGACACAGATGACATTCAGGTTGCTCACAGACCAGGGGATAAATAGTTCTCTGAGGGCCTCCAAGGCCACAGGTGTGGACAGAGTTCTTTGGAAGCCCTTATGTGTCCAGGCAAGAAAGTCGCTAGAGCTCCCCTGTTCTCTGAAGGTTCCCCGCCAAATAGGGCTGGGCCAGGACTGAGAGGACAGGAAGTCATAGCCTCTGTGTCTTTGAGTCTCTAGTGAGCCCGTGTTGGGTCCTGCCCCATGAAGAGCCACAGGGTGATGGGGGCAGCCTCTCATGTGGGCTCAGGAGCAGATCTAGCTCTAGAAAACACCCAGGCTTCCAGACGCCCCTGGCCGCTCCGACTCACCAGGTGTGAACCACTCACTTCCTCCACTGTTTTCACAGAGCAAAACTGGCTAAGTCTGGTTGAAACTAGTTCCTGGAGGCCTCTGCTCCCCTCCTTGCCCCTGCCCATCTGCTCTGGGCATGGCTGGCAACTCTTCTGAGTGGGTGGGGCCTTTCTCTCTGGAGATGAAGCCTCTTCCTGGGGCTGGGTGCTGATGTTACCCAGGTTGTGGAAGGGACCCTGAGGATTCCTGCCCTGGGCAGGAGGCCTTTAAGTGGAGATGGGAAGGAGAAAACACAGCAACAGCCTGAGTGGGGAGCAGTTAATGGTGCTGACCTGCACCCGATCCATTTTCCCATCTTATTTCTTTGCACAGAGCAGGCTGGGGCACGCCGAGCGGAAGCACCTGTCATTCTCTGGTGGATTTCTGAGGGAAAGGTGGGTTCCCATGATCCCCTCTAGGCTTTGGGGCCCAGACCACCTCACAGGGAGCAAGCCCTTCCTTGGGATCTAAAGTATGAGAGCCTGAGGGTAGGGGAGGAGAGGGCCTCGTCCAGGGCCTCTGACATGAGAGGTAATGCAGAAGGCTTCCTGGCCAAAGGCAGGACCTCAGGCTCTAGCTTGGGAGGAAGTGTGGGTCCTAGGACTGAGCTGAAATGGAGACAGTGGGTTGTCAAGACAGTGGGTAGACCACCAGGTCAGCCAGGTCCAAGGGAGGAATCCTTACCCGCCTGGATCCTTCCTTCATCCTTCCCATCCATCCATGCATCCATGAATCCATCACCATCGAGTGTCTATTATATGCCAGACTCCGATCTAGACTTCCAGAGCAAGAGATAAATGAAGACATGGTTCCTCTCCTCACAGCCTGGAAGGGAGACCGACAGGAAAACAAATCATATGGGAAGGGTGTGGAAAGCAGATGGCTGCATGGTCAAACTGAGCAGAAGGTCTGGGGGTGAGTCCTGCTTTGAAGGCTTCCGAGAGAATCTTCACAGAAGGAAAAAACAACAACAACATTCAAGTGGGTTCCTGATTAGCCAAGCAGGAGGGAAGGGGACAAGCGTTATGGGCAGAGGCACTGGCAAGTGCAAAGTCATGGAGGCATCAAAGGGCGGGTATCTGGTGTGGCTGGAAGTCTGGTGGGACAGCCGTGTCCATGGGGCAGGTAGTAACAGGTAACGGTGGGCTGGTCCAGAGTGAGGCAACCTTGAAAGCATGCTAAGGAGAGATACATGGTCCCATATCCTTGGAGCATGAATGGGTCCCCGTGTCAGTCGGTGGCTCTGTCTGCACTTTGAAGTCTTCTGAACCACCCAACCTTGGCTCCCGTAGGACTCTCCCTGGCAGGCACAGCTCCCTGTGAGGTGCACTCTGGTCTGCTACCGCCTTGGCCAGGGTCCACACTGAGATGGCAAGGAAGTGAGGAGATGGCTGCCCAGGTGTCTGAGAGCTGAGCCTCATGGCAGGCAACCTGCGGCCCGAGAAGCGCGTGTGGACGCCCAGAGCAGGCCCAGCTCTTCAGGAAGGGGCCGGCCTGTCTCATCTCTGTTCTCATCGCCCCAGCCTTGAACAAGTGAGTTCATCTGAGGACACTCATTGTCTCTACTCAAAGAAGATGCACTTGTGTCCCCTGCCAGAGAAGGAACAGCCTCCATTTCTGTCCTGTCCTCCACTGTCACTGCTGCCCGACCTCTTGGTGTGGAGCCCCGGTGCCTCATTATCTCAGGCTTTGGACTGTCACCTTTTATTACAAAACCTTCAGAAATTCTGCGAACTGTCTTGCCGGTTATAGTCGTCACAACCGCCTGCGTGAACCTGTGTGCCTGAACCGCAAGGCAACCACAGGGCCTCGGAGGCTTCTGCTCTGGGGCCCCGCCAGGGGCCCTCCCTGCTCCCCCTGCCTGAGCTGGGCTCCCCGCACTTCCTCTTATCTCTTTCTTTTTCTTATTCTAAATTTTAGAAACTGAGGTGAAGCACTGCAAGGCCCTGGAGATGGGGTTGAGGTGATGGGAGGTGGGGTGCGAGGGGGTTAGGAGGTATGGAGGATGTGGGGTGTAGGAGGGGTGGGGGTGGTGATATGGAGGGTGTGGGGGGAAGGGGTGAAACAAGTGAGAGCCGTTAAGGCTGGTCCAGCAAGGGTGACAAAGTCAGAGCAGGCCTGAGGAACTTTGGAAGAAGGCTGGGTGGAGAGGAGGAGAGGTTGGAGGGGCTGTGGGAGACAGGGCAGTCTGCCTGCTGGAACGACCTATTCTTCCCACTGAATTTCCTCTGGCTTCCAGAAAGTACCTCCAGCCAAGGGGCCTCTCAGGAGAGTAGGGAATGAGGTGCGTGCATGTGTGTGAGTGTGTGCATGTATTGGTGTGTGTACATATATGTGAGTGTGTGAGGAGTGTGTGTGTTTATGCATGTGCGGGTATAAGTGTGTGCATGTGTTGGGGTATGTGTGGACACGTGTGTGGGTGTGTGGAGTTGTGAGTGTGTGGGGTTGTGAGTGTGTGTGTGTTGGTGTGCACATGTATGAGTGAGTGTGTGTTTTTGGCCCCCTGGTAGGCAGAGAGATGCCAGGCAGGGCTAAGGCACATGCCCAGGTGTCGGGGTGCGCACCTGCCCCATCGAGGAGCCTGGGGTCTCCTCCTGACCATCTCCTTGCCCAGTCAGCCATCTCTGGGCTGTCTTTCCACTTCAGTCCTCTGGTCCCAGCCTGCATCTGGGAAGCCACGTGGCCCAGGAAAGGCAACATATGTCCTTTGAAAGTCCACTCTGTATTATGTGCTCTGTGGCTGCCTTTGGTGCTCACCCAGCTCTGCGAGTTCTGTGTTACCAGGTCTGTTGGACTAATGGGGAAGCTGAATTTGCTAAGGGGGGAGGTAGCGGGGCTTGCAGGTAGAAATGTGGCCTCTGGCCTGAGCTGCTGGAATCCTGACTTTCTGCTCATTAGATCAGAAGAAAGGGAGCTTAGTCTCCCTGAAGTGCAGTGTTCTCTCTACACAACAGGACTAACGAGAGTGCCTCCATGACCGGGCTTCGGGAGCGGGCATGGGGATACTTGCAAAGCTCTTAGCACAGTGCACGGCACACAAAGGACTTCACAAGGCCAGCAATGGCCACTGATCAGAGGTTAGGCTGGGATACAGTCCCAGGTCAGCCTGACTCTCCAGCCATCGATTTACAAGCTATGTGACCTTGGACAAGTCACTTTCTGCAGGCCTCAGTTCCCTTTCCTGTAAAGCAGAGCTATTTCTTTACAAGGTGGTTATGGGACTCAAGTGGATTACAAGAAGTGAAAACATTTACTAAATTATGAAAAGTAATATGCAGAGTTAAGGTCTAGCTGGTGTTTTAATGCATTGGTCTGTGTATTGGAATAAGTCCGTGTTCACTTTTGGATTTAAAATACAGAACTCCAACCCCTGACTCCCAGAGAAACCAGATCGAGGAAAGGATCAACATCCCACAAAGGCACACGAGTTAGGCGAGAAGGGGAGCGACATGTATTGGCACTTACTGTATGCCTAACCTGCTGGTGGACACTTCAGAGACGCAATCCCGGGGCCCCAGACCCCAAGCTTGTGACTAGAAAATCTTGACCTGTCTGCTTTATTGTCCTGCCCCCTGCCCCCAACACTGATAGTAATGAGTGTTTCCTGGGTATTTGGGGACCTAAGCTGCAGTCACGCATAGTGTCTGCCTGCCCTTCCTCTCCTGCTCTCTTCCCGAGCCCGTGTCCACAGCATGATCCCTGCCAGTGCAAGGAGGCCGCCCTCTTCTGCCAGGGCGGGGACACTGGGACACAGAACATTCCAGGCAGAGGAGGGGAGGGTGTGCCTCTCTCCACCTGCATGCCCCAAGCTGCCTCTGGGCCCCATGGTAGCTCTGCTTCTGTCCAGCCCTACAAAAGCTTTGAAGTTTTGAACTTCTGAACTTTGAAGCTTCTCATTGTCAGAGCTCAGCCCAGTCTCAGGAACCAGATAAGAAGGGGATCTGTATCCTTTCTCTTCCCCTGCTCTCTCCCCATGCCAAGCCCCCAACCCAATACCTTTTCTCCCCCTTTTACACAATGAAAATGTCTGGCATGTCAGTGGATATCAAGGATACTGGGGAATCCAAGGATGGGTGGGTGTGCATCATCTGCCCTAACAGTGTCTGGACTCAGGTTTGGCAACGCCGTACCACGTCCCTACAGAGATGCTGGGAGATAGATATTATTACCCTGTGTTACAGGTGAAGACACCGAGGCTCAGGGGGGAAAAACTGGGATGCGGATGTCATCTGTGAGTAGTCACAGTGTGTCGCAGGTGCCAGGCTGTTAGGCACCACCCTGCTCCTGGAAGCCAAGGGGTGAAGAAGGTCTGACAGTCAGGGTGGGCTGTGGGCAGGTGGTGGGGTCTTCTGGGTCCTTCCCCCGGCCACACAGGCATCGGCTGATGCTCCCCAGTCTGCTTTGCAAACCTGTCAGATGGGTTCACCCCAACCTTGGCCTATACCTGTCCCCGAGAGAGCCAAGCGATTCACCTTTCACAGAACCCCAGCTGTCAGTGCACGGCCAAGAGGCAGTCCGAGGTTCAGGCGGGCTTCCTGTTCTTGCTTCTCAGTGATAAGGTGGCATCAACCTGGTCTGCGGGAGAGCTCCCTCCCGCCTTTTCTTTCCTCTCATTCCTTCTCTCTTATTATTTCCAAATCTTAAATGTAAAATGCCCAGGATGATGTAACCCCCCTTCTTCATTTCCTTCCCTGCTCTTTGTCTCTGCATCCTCAAATATCATGCCACACAAGCCGGTTTAGCATAAGAAATCAAATTAATTTTCATGCTCCAACTCTAGGTGTAAATGCCTTTATTAATAATTTAAAGCACATTTATTTATGCAGTTTGATATTTTTCAGGTTCCGAGAAGCAATTAGTTTGCCCAAGTTGCTGATCAGCAGGCTGTGCCTCCTTCACCAGGGCGGCTGGGGGGACAGAGATTCACAGGGCAGGGCGCAGCCGGCCCAGATGCCCCTCCTCACCCCTCTGCCCGCGGCCTCTGTAAGAGGCCGGTCTTTGAAATTGACAAGAGCACATTGATTTCCTTGGGCCCATCTCAAGAAAGGCCAATTAACTTCTTTCTCAGAATTGCTCTGGATTATTAAACTTGAGGACCTACAGAGGTCCTAGCCACTAAGAGTTTCTTCCCTCAGCTGGCTCCCAAAAGAACTCTCATCATCCAAAAGCCACTTCTAACTTTTCCCTGTGAAGCCCTTTCTCATCTCCTAAGGGCTCACCTATCTGTGCGTGAGAAGAGCTGGCTCGGCACTTTGAAACTGAGTAGTGTGGACAACTTGGCCCAGCTCTGTTCCTTGGCCCACCTCCTTTTCCTTATCTGAAAAAATAAGAAAACAATCTGTACCTTAACAGGCCCGCTGTGAAGACTGAGCAGGAAGATAACAGGAGAAAGCGCTTAGCCGATCTACCCACCATCTCCTGCGGAGGGAACCGCCTCGGGCCTCCGCTTGGGCTCGACCTGTGCCTGTAATGCCCTCCCTTTTCATGTCCACATCTCAGGGCCATCCACGCCTTGGAATAAACATATTTCCCATCCCCTTATTGCTTACTACTAGCCCAAGAGCGTTTGCATTGCTGCTATCATTTCATCATCATTAACAATATTTTAAGCAGAGATGGAATATGTGTTCCCAGTAGAAGTGACTTCCTAGATCCAGATTAGAATTTAGGAATGTTCTCTGCATTTCTGGCTAACCACCCTAAGCCCTGTGTACCACGGTCTCTGCAAGGTGCTATGGGGTGTGGGTGGGG
>PVJD01007975.1:0-77706 GCA_004026545.1 Mormoops blainvillei | reverse complement strand
AATAATGTCGATGTTGGATTTGAATCCATAGAATAAAATATCCATGAGTTTATTGGTTTTTCTGTTCTCGTGACATTGCCACAAATTTAGCAGCTTAAAACAATACCCATTTGTTATCTCATAGTTTCCATGGCCAGGAGTCTGGGCACAGCTTAGCTGGGTCCTCTGCTCAAGGTCTCAGCAGGCGGCTGCAAAGTATTGGGTGGTCCATTTTCCCACCCGGAGGCTCAGCTAGGGAGGAATCCGCTTCCAGTCCCCTTCGGGTTAGTGGGAGAACACATTTCCTGTGGCTGTAGACGTGAGGCCCACAGGTCGGGGAGGCCGCCTGCCCTGCCATGCGGCCCCGGTCACGTCCCAGCGGCTCCCTCCTCCGAGGCCAGCAGGAGCACCTGCCAGCTCAGAGAAGGCCTCTGTCCTCTGTAGAGTCCGGCTTGCCCACGCTCCTCTCCCTTTCGAGCATTTCAAAGTCAGCCTGTTCAAGAGTTGACACCTGCAAAGTCCCCTTCACTTTGCTATATAACAAGTTTAGGAGTGATATTTCATCATTTTTGGTATTTGGTTGGAAGCAAGCCCCAGGGTCTGGCCTCAGTCAAGAGGCGGGGATTACACAAGAGTGCGACACATTGGTAACCATTCTGTAGTGTGCCAGCCACATGCGTTCATAGGGACAGAAATAGTCTAATAAACACATAAACAAATAAGAGGAGGTAGATTCCTGTTGATAAATGTGGACGCAAAGAGGGAAGTAAAGAATCACCATTAGTAAACACCATGGGAATAAATGTTGCCAACAAGATGCTCATTGGATGCAGAAATTAGTGGGCAAGTTGGAGGAGACACAGGATTCTCACAGTCTCAAATATCTCCCCTATAATACAGATCAACTATAAAGGGTAAAATAGTAACTTCATATTGGAGGAGCTTGGTAGGCACCAACTTTACCAAATAATCAAGGTAAACATCAACAGAAATGACACATAAAAGTGCCGTGACCCCCTGGACAGAATGAACTGAGGCTGAGAAGGGCTTGACATTTTTGTGGTTCATGTCCCGAAATGCATTACCTCATTTAAATCATGAAATAACAGACTGAACCAAATTGCAGGATGTTGTACAAAATAACTGATCGGTATTTTTCAGAAGTGTCAAGGTCATAAAATGAAAGGAAAGATGGGTCTTTCATGACTAGGAGAAATAACAACTAAGTGCCCTGTGAGATCCTAGAATGGAAAGAAGACGTGAAGTGGAAAATTAGTGAAATTCAAGTGTGATCTTTAGTTAACAGCATTGTGCCGTGTTAAGTTCCTGGTGGTGATTACATTGTGGTTTTACACGATGAGAACCCTGGGGGGGTGGACTAAGGGATGCTAAGCGAACTCCTGGTCCTGGTTTTCTAACTTTTCTCTAAGTCTAAAACTAATTAAAAATGAAAGGGCTTTATACCCTGGCCAGGTTGCTCAGCTGTTTGGAACGTCGTCCCATACATCAAAAGGCCGCCTGCTGAATCCCTGGTCAGGGCCTGTACTTGGGCTTGGTTTGATCCTGGACCGATCAATGTTTCTCTCTCACGTCGGCGTTTCTGTGTGTGTGTGTGTCTTCTCTTTGTCTCTCCCTTCCTCCCTGTAAGATCAATAAACATATCCACAGGTGAGAATTAGATAGATAGATAGATAGATAGATAGATAAATCGTTTTTAAAATAAAAACTCATAGTATAGACTTGTGTTGAGAGTCAAAATAAAATGTGAAAATCAGCCAAAAGTACAAATTTGGGTGACTTTTGTTTCATTTTTAGTTTGTGCAAAATCTTGCATATTATTATATATGCATAATCATTGGAGAATGGGGAATAAAAGTTTTTTATTAAAAAAATCATAATATAAACCTGTGCTGAGAGTCGAAAGTACACAGTAGCGTGTTTTGCCATGTATAATGTGTTCCCGTGTATACTGCGCACCCACGTTTTTGGCCCAAACTTTCAGGAAAAAAATCTTTCACTTTAATTTTTTAATTTATTTTTTATTTATATATAAAATGGATTATCATATTCCAGGGTAATGTTTTGCATACAGATACTGTTACTGATTTCTAGAGTTACCCTTTTAATACATTAGCATAAATAAAATAATTAAAAACATTTATATAGGTATTGAATTAGTACCACCCATGTATAATGCTCATCCTTATTTTTCCCTCAAAACTTTGGGCAATAAAGGTTTACATTATATGTGGTAAAATACAGTAAACGGTCACCAGAGAACAAATACATAAGTATAAAGTGGTGACTCCAACTTGCAGTATCAGTTTTTCTGGTTGTAACTTTTTTCCATCGTGCTTAATTAACATCATCCATTATAAAAATAGACGAGGGGAAAACATGGGCGTTCTTTAAAACAGTTTTAGTGTTAAAGCCTACTTATAAAGTTGGTTTGTTTGCTGTGCATGGCAATATTCTCTTTTCAGATAATCACCTAATTATGTTTAAAGGATTTTATTTATGCCAAACATATGTCATATAAGAATCCATGGACTTGGAGCCGTTTGCTTTATTTGGTTGGCACAAAGGGCTCTGAATTGTCTTCTTTACATGGAAGCTGGACACAAGTGAATCTCCGGTATCGTGTTTCTCAAGCAGGTTTTCTGATTCGTCATCGACTCTGACTCACTTACGCCTGTGCTTATGGAGAGTGAAGCTATGTCCTAGTAACTGTGAAACTGCAGATGGAAAGATGGGGGTAAAAGCAAATGTAGAATTTTTAGAAGTTTGGGCAAATCTGACTTTACCACGGAAGGTTCTTGATTGTTTCTTTAAAAGATGGATTTAATAAATGAATTTTCTCGTGGCTTTAAAGAGACAGTTGTCTTAGAATTGCACCAGCATCCAGCAGCTCTGCTTGGATGTGGCAGGATTTTATGAATTCATGAGATGGGTTTCTAACAACCTTTTTATTTTTAGTTGAAATATTGTATGTATGAGCAGTGCCTTGGGCGTGCATATTGTAAGTAGTGATGTCCTCTCTTAACGTAGAATTACTGTTTGTTTTTACTGTCATGAGTCCCTGCATCCAGCCTGTCATGCAGAAACAATTGTTATAATGTCAGCACTTACTGTCTTAGTGCAGCTGATTCCCTGGTGACATTTTTAAGTCAGGGTTGGGCTGCAGAGTGCTTTAAACTTCTAAATGGACTGGAGATTGGGGCCTCGGGGTATTTCATAGGAAGCACATGACCCAGAGCAAACACACAGCAACTTTTGTGCATCTGTAAGCAAGTTGATGACCAGTGTTTAATGTTGTGTTTTTTCACTTTACATTTAATTAGTTGGTATGAATGCTGACTGACTGCAGACGTCCGAGAGTGCATGGATGGAGGGTTCAGTCTGTGCTGTCCGGCCAGGCCTTTACACTGCTCATTGTGGCTCTGCCTCAGCCGGAGCAACTCCTGGTGGCCTCCATGGCCGTGCATTCCGGACGAGGGCGGCAGCTGAGCCCAGAAGCGCACAGAAATGCATTCATAAGCTTTACATTCTCTTCTGAAAGCGACAAACCTAAACTTTCAAACGCAGTTTGAGAATTTTTTATGATTATATTTTAACGACTATTTCTAGCTATTATCTAAGTGGAAAATCATTTCCCCGCCTCTCCGGCTGCCACAGATACAACTGTTATTAGAATTAGTCATGAGTGACAGCCTCAGAGACTCTGGGGAGAGTGCCCTTCCTGGTCTGGGCTCCGCGGCCCGGCCGACCAGCTGCTGGGGTGCAGATGCCCAAAAGGGCTGGTCCATGTAGACCCCCGGCTCTGCGTCATGGCCCTCACTAGGATGAATGGGTGACTTCCTCAGCACATTAATTTCTTTCTCTACTTAACTGCGACCCGTTTTAACACCGTCCAGAGCTGTGGGGGAGGTGCCGTGGTGTCAGAGCAGGTATTAGCTTGATCTGGCATGATCATGGACTCCATACCAGGGAGACAGAGATGCAAATTTCTCTCTTTCCAATTTATTTTAGCAAAAGGGGAAGGTTAGAAGATAAAGTAGCATGGTCTGCATGCCTTGAGAGCTTGTGCCTTGAGGATTGTGCTAAGTTCAAGTGCCTTTTTTGTTCTGTATTTTTAGCTGTAGAAATGATCTAAGCCTCTTGAGTCAGAAAGTGAGTTGAGATCGTCAAGTACCTCTGCTGATTCTTAAATTTCAAAACTCTGTCTCCTGCCTTCAAGTGACTAATTGTCTCCCTTTAATTACAAAATAATAAGTATCTTTTTCTTTTATTCATATTCTCAGATTAAGGGCCATTAAATAACCAAGATTTATTAAATATTTGTTATGCTAATGAGGGATTAAAGGAGTAAAAGGCATGATTCCTCTTTCAAGGAGCTTACATTATAGCTTGAAAAGACCAACTGAGCACACGTAAAGGAAATAGAAATCACATAGATGCTGAATAGATGCTATTGCTCTATTAGCAATAAAGATCAAGAGAGATGCAGAGCATTTCCTTCTTGAGTGATGATAATATACACTATATTTTATAGTCCTATGTTTTATGCCTTTTAATGGAGATCTTCCTGTATGTTTATTTTAAATCTCTGATTAATTATGAAGGATTTTTAGACATCAGTTCCTATTACTACAGTGAATAAATAAATATTAACCATGAAAAATTGTGGGCCGCTGTGCCCGCATGCCTGCTTAGAGGCTAGTTTAAACAAGAGGATGAGTTCAGTTCGTCGGTCTTGGGTTTTGTTAAATGCAGTGAAGAAGTGTGTGTGTCAGGAGATTGCAGCTACTAATTGATTTGTCTGCGAGTTTGAGAATTCATCCGGTATGAAATTGAACTTTTCTGGAGGTCATTTGCTAAATATGTTTATGCATGTCTCCTGGTTGTTTTACACACGCACACACAAAAGGGTGAAATATTACGCTTTTCTGAGCTCTGTCCTTGTCTATGTGGGCGGCCGTTCTTTTGTGAGAATAAAGATTAAGTAAGTGTAGTTGCGCCTTGTTTTGCACGGCTGCAGTGCTAATGCGAAGGGCTCCTCACCCCCACTTCCTCCTGTGTTTGCAGGCAGCCAGATGCCTCCTCAGCCACCTGGGAGCCAGCCAGAGTCAAGCGCCCATCCCGCCCTGAGCCAGTCCCCAATGCCACAGGAAAGAGGTGAGGCTTGTGTGAATTTCCTTACCTGTTCATATCCTTACAAATAATTTTTAAAGGATATTATGATTCCTCACCGGAAGAAGGAAATAAACAAGAACCTACATGTAACAACAAATACGGAAAAGAAGGATACTTTCTTACAGATTGGGTGAAATTTTACCAAAATACAGTTGGAGATTCAAAGAATATATATGTCTACGTAGCACTATAAAGCATAGTTTATATATGACTATAGTCTGATATTTGATCTAGCTCTGTAAAAAGTGACTGCAGATGATTTAATTTGGATAGTGGTTCTAATGAAGTAAAACGTTAGAGAGAGAGAGAGAGAGAGTGTGTGTCTGTGTGTGTGTGTGTGTGTGTGTACCTGTTGGTCAATTATTTGTTCTGTGATATTTAATATTAAAAATTTAAATCTTGTGTTACCTTCTGTTATAAAATTAGTAAGACCTTGTGTTATGAAATTAGAGGATCTTAGAACTGGAGCAATCTTGAAAGATCCTGGAGTCCAGTCACCTCAATTTACAAATAAAAGTAATGACCTTAGAGGTTCTTCCTTATGACTTCCTCATTCTCTGAGGCTAGTTAGTGACAGAGCAAGAAAAAAGAAGTTTCCAAAACCCTCGAACCTTCAAGTTGTCTTACACGTGCAAACCCTCTGACAGCTAGCTCAGTCCCACAGGCACCCTTCCACGTATTCCTGCCCTTAGCCTCCATTCGTTGATCTCTGTCTGTTTTTCTCCCCGTAGTCAAGCTACTTTTGGTGGTGGTGGTGGCGCAGTGATTTTAACCTAGACAAGTGGAGGCTGGGGTTTACACACCTGCTGCACCACCTGCTGCTGGGCCCAGCCACTCCCCACTACCTGTGAGTCAGGCTCGTCCCGCCCTCCCCAGAAGATGCCACCTCCCTTCGGTGCCCTTCCTCACACATTTGCCCAGAGGGCAGAAGCTGGTAGCTTGGTAGCTAATATTTAAAGGCTCCTGACCCCTAATGTTTATAATTATTTCTATACGAGTTATACAGGTGATGATTACTCCTAATTAGAAATATAAAGTTCAATAATTTTATGTGTTAAAAACTCAGTAGCACATTGTTTAGAAAGTAATGCCAGTGTAAAGATGGGTGAGCCATATCTACACGTTGTTTGTGTTGAAATGACTGTTTAGTAGGAATCAAATGAAATATTTTAATACCTTTATATATTTAACTTTTTATTATAATTTAATTTACAGTTAATACTTTCATTTCCTTATCAAGGTACCACAATATGTTTCGATAATGGAATAATTAATGGCTTCCAAACTTTAGGGTGCATAGGAATTGCCTGGAGAGTGTGTTGAAACAGATTGCTAGGCCACACCCCCAGACTTCCGATTCAGTGGGCCTGGAGGGGGACACTTAACATCTGCATTTCTGACAAGTTCTAGGTATTGCCGATGCTGCTGATCGGGGAACCGTACTTTGGGAACCACTGCTTTCTAACAGTACTATAATGTGTTTTAATAATTGTGCAGTGTGTGCGTTTGTTGCTCTAAACTTTCTACTGTGACCGCCTATACTGTGACCGCCTATAAATCATTTTTGTATCTCACATCTTATTATTGCTTGTTTTGTGTTAATTCTTCATGTGGTGCTGGTCATCTGGAAGACACGGCAGAAGTTCATGGAGAGGACACTAAGGCCAAGTGAAGGGAGTTTGCCCCAAGCTCCTTTCATGACCACAGTTGCCTATGTTGTGTTCTGGGGTCGGGGGCGGAGAGGAGAGGACTAAAGAAATCACCCTGCACTGAAAGCCTGCTCAGGCTAGACCCAGAGCTGAGAGGGAGGTGTTTGCTATTTCATTTAATCCTTACTGTAACCCTGTAACATCATTCCCGCTGGGAGAATTCTGCTTCTTTTGCAAGCATTAAAGGATAAGAGGTACCTTATTTGAAAGTACTACAACTCTAACCTTTACGTCTAAGAGGTAAAAAGGAGAAGCCCTTCCAAGGTCCTCTAACAACGTCTTCCCAAAGCCCTTCCAAGTGATATGTGTTTAAGAAATTTGAAAGTGTAGAAAACCCATTGTCAAAGAGGAAACAACAATGAGGAAACATAGTCAGAATAAACTTTTAACTCAAATGAATACATTAGCAAGGCAAAATCTGGAGTTTTCCTCTGATGTCACTATGTGGAAACTGCTAGGTCGATGCATTTGCTACTTTTTTCCCTCCGATTATCTTTATTATGTAGTGTGGTTTTGGTAACTGATAATGGATACATAACCACCCTAGGTAGTTATAATGACCATTTCCTTCCAACAGCATATAAATTTTTCAATTTGCTAACACAGGATTTATTTTCATGAACATGTCCCTCACGCTGCCTCTGACTGCACTGGAGACACTGTGCACATCTCTTGTGTGCCTTTTGTTGGCTGGATAACCCCCTGAGTGGGAAAATTTTGTATTTCAGAGTGACTGTTGGGTGGTGCTTTGCCCTGTGTGAGTTAAATTTCCTTAACAATTGGGTAGCAAGCCATACATCTGAAACTAATGCGGAATGGCATTGAATATAGACTGTAATTGGGGAAAAAGTATGCCAGACAGGATTATAGCATTATTCCATATGTATTTTTTTAAATAAATATATTTTTCATAATGAAAAAAAAATACTGGGTAGCAAGAAAGATTTTTTTTTAATGACCTTGTTATTCGTTGAAATCTAGGAACAAATATTAACTCGTCATGGTATTTGATCACATATTTTAATGGCAGATGACACCGTCATTTTAATGCTTAGATACAATAATAACAATTTTTCTGCTTGTTTTTACCGTCTTGTGTGTGCCAACAGCACGCACAGTGCAAAGCAGATCTAGGGTGGCGCTTGTTAGAAAATTCCCCAGGGTGTTGATCTCGTGTTTCAAAACATAATTTAACTTCTTTGTGCCTTTAGAATTGTATACCTCCTGCTCCATTTAGGGAAATGATGAAAGATGCAGAGAAGAAGAAATATATATTGGCGAGTTAGCCTCTTGTTAAAAAAATGTATTCTCTCTCAGAAACCATGGGTCTTGATAGACAAGATAAAAAAACATGCCTTCTATACTGCTGAGCGCCAGAATAACCAAATTGTGAACAGTGCCTTTTATGTTCATTTTGTTTTAATAATGAAATTAAGAGTAAAATTTTACAATTATACACATTGTTTTTTAATGGCAAAGAATCTAGAAACACTCTTGTCCAGAGGGGCCTGCACAAAGCAAGAGGTGCGACCTACCTGTGTTTGGAGGTGCCGTGTCCTGGGTTCTCCCACAGCCCTCAGGGGCCCGGCGGTGCCGACACACTGCCCCAGAGCCTTAGTCTCTCCCGGCCCCAGACGCTGAATGCTGACCTGCTCTTACTTCTCCCTGCTTGGCCCTTGTATCCCCAGTCAGGAGGAACATTTATTTTAAAATACTGTACTCTGTACTCTGTTTAGGAGAACTTTGCAAATGAGAGTCTGTCCTAGGACCTGAACCAAACTGGCCACTGGCCAGGCCACATTCCCTCCTCCAGGGGGTGCGCAGAGGTGGCGCAGTGGCCAGACACCCTGGACAGCGGCTCTCCTGGCCCCGCAGACCCTCACCCCCAGTTCAGCACCCACCTTATCTGTGTGTTGAGTTTGTCAAAGATGTCAGTCACCATTTCCCCACGTTATATATAGGTGAAAATAACTGAGTTCCTGTAGTTTTATATTTTCCATCTGTAAAAGCATATGTTCGTGAGTAAATATGGATACGGCTGTCGTGGGTACAGAGAAAAGGGAAGCACTTTACACAGTCATTGGCCTCTTTGTTCTTCTGTTGTGTTGTCTTCTCTGTGCTTCCATCTACTCTCCAACATAAAGCTTGATTTCCACTCTCCTATCTGTATTTTATATGGCGCTGGAATGTCTTACTACCTTAATAAAATCAGCTCAAATTCTTGGGGAAAAAAGGATAAAACTTCAGTTTAGGGTTCTATAACATGTTTGCCATTGGTTCTTATTTTAAAACAAACTTTCTCTATAGACCTCATAGAATGACGTAAAGAATTACTAGTAAAGCACCTCACCAAAAAACCAAAGTAGTATAAATTATGCTACCTGAGCATTGGAAGAACAGTTAAGATAGCCCTAACTTACTGAAATAAATTTTACAAGAAAATCATAGCTAACAAGTTTAGATTAGTTTTATCCTCATTTCTTAAGCTTTAACATGTATATTTTTAAAATTGGAAAGAGCAATAGGAAACACCTTATGAATGAGTTTTCTGTTTTCCAAGAGGACTTGGGGAGAATATGGAGTAGTCATCAGAGTAGATAAATAAGTATAATTATTATTAACATCAAAATGATTGCATTTTTAACCCCTGTAAAATGTTAAGCTTAATGAAACTAGCAAATGCCCTTCTAGTTTATTGGATTAGCAATTAGGTGAAAACATTTCAAGAAGGCTTATTTATTTGGACAGATGTAGAGGTCAGAATTAATTTTTTGAAAACCTTTTAATTGAATTCCCTTTTAATTTTCACAGTGGTATCTAGTTAAATATTCATGTTAATGCTGGTGGTTTTCTGAGGGTCTGAACTAGATCTGGGTTCTCAGAATCAACACAGGTTATTTAACCCTTTTCATCGGGCGTCCCAGCAGGGACTCTGCACTGTAATCCCGTAGTGCTGGAGTAATTAGAAGGTAGTAATGAGGATTTAATTAGTCCTTGAGATAGGCTGGAAGCAGAGCCACTAAGAACTTTCCCTTTTGGACACAAATGCAAACAGTGGCGTCGGCTGCGGGGGCTGGGATGTGCTGGAACCTACCCTGTTGCTGGAGGCCGTTCTTTGGCACCGTTTGCGACCGTGGGGTCCGAACAAAAGGTGTCCTGGGTGAAATCTCACAGAATTGTTGAGTGGCACCCGCTCAATCTTCATTCTTGTCCACCTATGGGACAACCTTCCCTCTGCCCCCTCGCCTCGCTCTCTCGACTGTGGAACAAAACTACAGGGAAAGTGTACAGGCTTACTGTGCGCGGGTGAAAACTAGCCCTTCCCGTGTCAGTGGTGCTAGCATTAGACAAGCCAGGAAACTCGTGTGTTTGCTCTGTAGTTGCAGGACAAGGGGAACTGAAGCAAACTTTGCAGTTTTACGCCTCAAGTACTTAAACCGGACTTAGTTCTTAACAGCTCTATGTCAGAAGCATGACAAAGTACTCATGTTTGGAATAGTGATACTTATCATAGCTCCATTTTTAGATATAAATAGTGAACATTGTCAGAAAAAGTGTGTGGAAGAAGAGGCGGGGGCAGGCATTTAGATGTTTTTAACTTTTTTTATTGCCATTTACATTCAGTGTTATTTTATGTTAATTTCAGGTGTACAGCATAGTGATTAGACAGTTATAAACTTTAGAAAGTGATCCCCCCAGTATCTCCCAGCACCCACCTGGCACTATCCATACTTAATGCAATATTATTGACTGTATTTTCTATGCTGTAGTTTACATTCCCATGACTGTTTTTGTAACTACCGATTTGTACTTCTTAATCCCTTCACCTTTTTCACCCAGTCCCCAGACCGCCCTCCCCTGTGGCAACCGTCAGTTTGTTTTCTGTATCTGTGTGTCCCTTGTAGGTGTTCTCTCGTGTGCCACCATAAAAAGGTAAATCAGAATTTCTGTACTTCAGAAGTAGGAAGTTTCCAACTTACATTTATGTAGATTGATCGAATAGAATGTGCCTTCATTATTCTTATTTTTTTTCTTCTGCTAATCCCAAATGTTAACTGCCATGGTATAGTTTTATTCCTACTCTTTAATGCTGTATTTTGTCGTTTCAAAGTCTGAATAGAATTCCTCATCAAATTTCTAGGCATTCTATTTGCTTAGGGCAAATCTTTCTCTTACTTTTTAATGCCAAGGGCGAAGAAAAGCAGTCTCTTAAAATAAATCCAGAGTCTTGCTGTAAATGAGACTGAGCCCCCGGGGGCTGGAACAGAATCATGTTTTTGCTCTGCCCCCCTGTGTCTGCAGAAGAGCCAGCATGTAATAGGTGTTCAACAAAGAGTGAGCTGGACAACAGGAAATAATTCAACCTTCACGCATTCAGAAGTTTCAGATCTTTTTAGCGCATAGAACAACCAAAGAATAAAATACTCCCTGTTCTTAAATTAAGAAGGCTTACCATATTAATAAGGCTTCTTTTGATTTTACCGCTGTGGGGTATTTGCTGTGGTGTAACGTGTTTCTCTACGGACGTTTTGCTTTTGCACCAGATTCAAGGTACCACCTCTGCCCCGCATTCCTCCCAGATGTATTCCAATAACCCTGTAGGTGCCATGTCAGTCTGAACTGGGGTTCCCACACCTGGAGCCCGACACTGAATGAATTGTCCAGAGGCCACCTCTGACACCAGGCCCCCCACCCTCTCACACACACACACACACACACACACACACACAGACACACACACACACACCATGCCCTTTATAACCCAGGAATACATGGAAATAAGTAACATTTCTGTAAAGTTTTTAATGCTACTAACTAGTTTCATAGTGATTTTTTTACACCAAAAATGGGTTTTGAAATATTAAAAGTTATTTTTTAATATCTTAATTGACCTAACTCCTTAATTGTCAAGAACAGATTTAGTACAGAAATGAAGGAGACTACCAAGGTAATTGTTAAGAAGTTGCAATTAGGATTTAAGGTTTCTTTATGTTTTTACAATCTGCAGAAACTATTTTGTTTCCCTTTCTATTGGATTCTCTCAGTTTATTAAGTATGACAGTAAACCTGCAGATGCTGACATGTTTCATAGGGTATATTGGTTGTTAGAAAATTTTCTCTTAATCTACTTTTCTAATTGCCCTTGTATATAAAGGTGTTCTTATTTATATTGTAAGCATACTAAATAAAATTACGCTGCCTTTCAGCACAAGGGTATTGTCAAAAGAGGCTATGTGTCACTTTCCTCGCGTATTGCTGTGTAAGTCTAGCAGCTCAGTGTGTTGAGGAATTAATGAATCCACCCCCACCCCCAGATGCAATTAATTTAGCCTCTGCTCTTAATTGAGGATCCCTTTTTTAATAATCCGTGACAGATGAAAATGAACTCAAATGGGAGGTTATATACAAGAGAGAATATCTAGAAAGCTGTTTCTAATTTCTTCAGCCTCAGAACTCTGGGCCGGGTTGTGGACCAAGCCACAGCTAGTCAGCAAAGAAGGAAGTAATGGTATAGGACTTGTGTTAAGGGTTATCATTAAATTCCTGTTAAGCCTAGTATCAAGAGATCTATTCACAAAAAAGCTGGGAAAACAAGTATCGCATGCGTTAAAAGTAGACTTATAGTCATTGAGGAATCATTAGTCTAAATTTTAAATATTTTAAAAGAAGCATACTTTTCTTAATTTTGTTATATGCAGTATTTTTTGAATTACCAATTTAAGCTTGTTTTTAATAGCTAACACTCATTTGTAATTGGCTCGTTATTCTCCAGGGGAAGTGTTTGAGAACATCTGGATCTTGGGTAAATTCAACATTGTGCGTTCATTGCATGCGCTTAGTTATAACAAGATGTCTCTCCCCCATCTGCCCCACACTAGGCTTCTCCGTCTGCAGATGCTCCCCTGGGGTGCTTTGCAGACATCCCCTTCCTTGGTGTCCACCGTTGCACCCCAGGCCCAGGCCACCTGAGTTCTTTCGACAGCCTCCCAGTGTCCTTCCTGTTTCAGCCTCATCCCCTTCCTGCCCACTTTCCGTGCTGCGTCCAGAGACTGACTGGGTTCTGTCCTCCCCTCGCAGAAGCCTGGAGGAGCTTCCCTTTGCCGTCAGAGAAGGCTGCCCCGGCTGGCTTGGTCAGGCCGCCTCTCCTCATCCTGCGCAGCCCCGCGTTCTGTCTCACTGTCTCCCGCCACACTGGGCCTCTTTGGGAATCTTTATGCGAACTCTTCTCTCCCGCCCTTTTGTCACCCGCACCTCAGCCCCATTCCTACCCTGACATGGGGTTCCCTTGCCCATCTTTACTAACCCTGAATGTCCTCAGTAGCCCGGCACCTGCTAGGCGTTTGAGTCTGGGTGTGCTGAGTGAACAAATACATGAAGCTATTACTTGTCACAGTGTGGCCCTGTGGCCCCGGCACCCCACCCCCGTGCAGCCTGGGTCCACTGGGGACCCATTGCTGGGATTCACAGTTGAACTGTCCCCACCTAGAGCTCAGGGAGGGCAAGGACTGCGTGGCCTCATTCCGTTTCTTTACTCCACTGCCTCGTATAGTACGTGCTTTTCTCCTTTGGACCCTCAAGGAGTTTTGGAACAAAAAATTCTGGGTTTAGGCAGAGGCTTTACCACCAGCTAGTTTTGTGACCTTGGATAATTAATTAAATCTGTGCCCCATGTAAACTGAGGACTGGCGTGTCCCATGGATTTGTCACATGGATCGAATGCAGTGCTGTATCCGGAAATTTTAAACTGCAAAGCACTGTGCAAGTCGTAATAGTGAGCACAGGCATCAGGCACAAGTGCCTCAGGTGGCACATGGGCTGGAAGCCTTACAGAAAGTAGTTTCTTGGCTTCCTCCAGCACATAACATCCATACGATTGTCTTTGGACTCCGCTCTGAAGCAGACTTTTGCAGCTAAAACTCAAAAGACTTGTGTAAGGAAAGGCTGGACATTTTGCCCCCATCTGCCATCAAGGTAATCAGTCTGATCCCCCCGACTCTCATTTCCCAGTGAGAGACGAGGTCAGCAGCTGAGAGGGCGCACCGGGCGGCTCAGCGGAACTTAGATGCTACTTTCTGTACCTCCGACTGTAGGGCGCTGTGGTGGCGGGGAAGGAAGAACCATTCTGCCAGTTCACCTGATGGCACAGCTGGGAGAACACTGGGGGGCCTGGGTCACAGCCTTGTACGGGCCATTAGTTTCTGCCCTTCTCAAAGCAGCTCATGGTGTGAGGAGAAGCAGGCAGGCAGATAAACACTGGAGATATTAAAATGTAACGAGAATATTCTTCCAAATCTATTTTCCTCTCCAAATGGGAATCTGACACCTATTTGTGATGAGAAATTGCTGTCTGTGTTTGTCGTCGGAGCCCCTCTGCTAAGGTGGCACAGCGTGTGACCATAATTTCACACGTGTGGGGAAACATCTTTTATTGAACTGGCTTGAAGAAACAAGGCAGCTATGCTGTGAATTTTTAACAGATGCCAGCATGAAAATAAATTGTCCATGTGCCAAAGGGAAAACATACTTTGCTTCTTGGTGGCTTGAGGCACCTTGGGTGTCTCCGTGCCCCGGCAGGGCAGGAGCGCTCCGTCCGCCACAGCGGCCCTGTGATGCGGGGTCCCACTCGGGCGCGGTTGGCTCTGGGCGCTCACCCTCCTGCGTGAGCCTGGCACCCTCGCCCTTCCTTCGCTCTTCTCTCTTTCGTGGGTAGATGAACTATGATTTGGGCTTTGTGCCTCACTCTGCTTTTCCCACGAGTTAACGTC
This sequence comes from Mormoops blainvillei, assembly GCA_004026545.1. NCBI lineage: Eukaryota > Metazoa > Chordata > Mammalia > Chiroptera > Mormoopidae > Mormoops > Mormoops blainvillei. The sequence goes on along the minus strand of PVJD01007975.1, from coordinate 63,059 downwards.
TTTAATGCTTATGTTGCAGAATTTGTTATCTTGCATGAAAAGGAAACGGAGATGCAGTTGTAGGCTAAGAGCCTGTTAAATTGCCTTCCATTTTAATTTTCTGAAATTTCCTGGTTTTGTTTCCTTATTTATTTGACTGTCTTTCTAAGTCAGTTTTCTACTAACCTTCAACTTAGAGATGCATTTTCCTTGGTCCTCTAACCCGTCAGCAACCATCTGGGGACAACCCGTCATCACCCGTTCTCATCCATGGGTCGCGCTTTCTGTTTTCCTGTGTGTCATCCCCCCCAAATTAAATATAAATGTGTTCTATTTTTGAGAATTTTGGAAGTACTTCTAAAGATAAACTCTGTCTTGTCCAGTAAAGAGTTTCCCCTTATTTCTCCTGTGTAAAAATGTTCTGCATTCATTGTATCTCCCATAGGAGAAATGGCATTTGTGTGTAATGACTACGTAAATCAGCAGCTTTTAATTATTTTTTTGATTATTTTTTGACAGTAACACTGGATCTTTCTTTTCTATAAGAATTTTGTTTTTTATGTGAGAATTACAGAGCATGTTTTTTAACCGAGGAAAAACACCCACTTAATAAACCACAAATACCTAGTAAAATGCTGAAGAGAATAGCTGATAGTTCCCGCAAACTCACTTACTTAACGATAATGGAGATAAATATTTTAGATGCTAATTTTCTGTTGGGCCAGTTTTCCAAAATAGCAATGAAGGGATTTTTTTAAAGAAAACGTCTCCTTGCCTCAGTCTAACATAGGTCTCTGTACTAGACTCTGAAGTAACGTTTTCCTTAGTTGATTTAGCATGACTTGCACTGCTGTGTAGTAAGAATCGATTGTTCAGGAATTTTCCGTTGGTGTTAAAGCAGATATCCATGGGAGAATGACCCTGTGGAAGACAGTGCAGAGCGTACAGATGGAGTGGGGTACTGGCCCCACCACCAGTCCTACCTTTAGTTATTGGGTACATAGAAAATGGCATTCAAAAAAGCATCAGATTATAATGAAATACCCAAATTAACACCGTGTGCCTTTGGAATAAATTTTAGGGCAAGCTGCTAGCATCTCACTGGGTGGTGCGAACAACCCTGGCCAAAGGGCCCTTTCTCACGAGCCCCAGAGCTCCGCGACGAGCCCCCAGCAGAAGAGCCGGGCTCCCTTCTCCCAGGCCACAGTCTCTGGGCTGTTTTTCTTTACATAGAAAGAGGATAGTCTTCTTATTTCAGATTCTGGTCTCCCTTTAAACCCCATAAAAAACCCTAACGGACTGATTCGCCCCTTGCGTAAATGTTTATCAAGCCACTGTCACAGGTGCTTGAGAACCAGTGGGAAGCGGAAGTCGAGACCCTTCTTCTTTACACTGAGATGTAGCCATCACGCGCTTGACCAGAATCCTGACCCCCGCCCCGACCCCCTCTTGTCCTCTCTCCCTCTCCCTTTTTTAACAGGCAAACTCCAGGGAGCCTGCCAGATGCGGAAGGACGCAGGTTATGTTTGATGCCACTCAGCTGATCAGCACTGTAGTTGCAGGGGGTGTGGCCCGGAACGGACAAACTTAGCTTTTCTGAGCCAAACAACATGACGGGCCCATTATTTCTGGAACTTGCTGTCTGGGAAAGGACACTGCTTTCTGGATAGTCGGCAGACTCTGGGGAGCTACCGAGCAGCTATACCTGGCTGTGGCGGAGGCGGTGCGGGACAGGCAGGCCCGCACCGCCGCAGGGCCGCGTGCTGCCCGAGTGAGGGTGTCGCGCCGATTGCAAGGAGGCTCCTGGATGTCACTTCGTCACCTCAGTGCGCTAACCATGGTCCAGGGACTCACAACCCTATCTGTCTTTCCCATGCTGGCTGCTTCGTAGTGGAACCTGGCAAGGGAGGCTGGTTTGGCAACTGACAGGAAATAAATGGTGGGTTATGTGAAAAAATAACATGAACGCTAATAGGGATCACTTACTGAGTCTCCAGTCTGCGCAGCGGCCCTGAGCTCTGTGCTGCAGGTAACATTTTCTCATTTAATCTTGGGAGGTAGGCTAGGCTGTCATCCCCATTTTTCAGGAAAGGCAACCTAGGCGCGACTCTTAACCAACTTGCCTGAAGTCACCGACTGTAGATGGTGAAGCCAGAATTTGAATTTGCAGTGACAGTGGGGATGAATAGAATGGGTGCTTTGGGCAGAAATTTAGGTGACAGAAATCACCATTTTTTGTGGCCTGTGAGGTTGTCAGCCGTCTGTCATTCCTTCCTTTCCTCAGAAATGAGTCCTCAAGTATACGCTGAACCCAAGGAGCCAGACCGTCACGTTTATTAAACTACCTCTGCACAGCAAAGCAAATGGGCTCTGAATGAGGATGTTTTCTCATTCATTAAAATCGCGCGTTTGTTTCCAGTTCTGTGCCAGGCACTTTGCTCAGTCCCGAGGAGACAGATGAGACAAGCGCACAGTCGTAAAGCCTCGGTGCTCAGTCTGGGGGAGAGGCAGTCACACCAGCAAGTGAGAGCGGTGTGCCAGCTGCCCGCCTCGGCTGACATGCGTGGTGCTTTTCAGGCACGTGAGCGTCTGCTTTGTGGATGGCCAGGGAAGGCCGCGGAAGGAAGCAGGAGGCCGAGCCAGGAAGGATGGGAGGACATCAGTTACAGGGCGGTGAACAGCCACACCATGCAAACAGCGTGTTCAGCAGAGGACGCGATCTAACATTTTGTTTTCATACTGTGCCTCCCATCGGTGGGTGTTTGTACTGAAAAAGGAGTGTAAAATACGAAATCCCTGTGGATGGGCGTGGATATAGACGCCTGTCGGTGAGAAGGCAGGGTGTTGCAAGGGGTGGTGCGGGCTTTCCCTGTGGGCTGCCGACATTCAGCGACTGGGCTGGGGAGGCCTTCAGAAAGCGGTCGGATGTTAAACTAACCATTGAAAAGAGCTGACCAAGTAAAATGGTGCCCCAGGGACTTCTGGGAATTAGCTGAATGCAGGAACTTTGGCTTTTAAGAGTGTACGTGGGGACGTCCCCTTTGCTATTCAGACATGTTTTTGTCTTAGTTGGACCTCAGGAGCCGCCTGGTTAGAGGTAGCTCGGCCCTTCCTACACATCGCTGAGGTCTCAGCTAAGGAGGACTTCCTCCAGGAAACCTGCCTTGTCCCCACTCCAGACTGGGCCCTCCTCTCCCTCACAGCAGCAAATGTCAGCCCCAGGAGGGCAGACACTGTTTGGCTCGTTGTTTTACCCTCGCATCGAGCTCCATGCCTAGCCCCTTAGGTTATCGTTTTTCCCTGCTGATAGGTTTCCGTTTCTACTCAACTAGCTTGCAGTCCTTCAAGGACAAGGATCTCGTCTTTTCCCTCCTTTTTAATGCTCCCTGACGCTCCCACAGTCCCTGAGAGCCAGAGTTAAATCGAGGCATGCAGCCAGTCCTTGTGTCACGTTACTGTGGGTGGAGTCACCAGTGTGACAGCTTAGATCAGAATTCCCACAGTGAACGGAGAGCCCGTGGCATCACTAAAAAGGCAACAGTAATGCCTTTGTGTGGTGCTTTCGTGGTGTTTTCCGGCTCAGAAGAGCACTTTTGCATGTTTTTCTTAGCCAACTCTCAGACCGATGTTGCATGCCCGACGGGAAGCGTTCACTGTTTCGTACGAGGGGGCACGGCTTCTGACACCAGCAGATGCGTGTGTGCGTTCCCTGCTGCCTGTTCCCTGAGAAGGTGGACCCTGCACTCTCTTTTCCTGAGGGGAAGCTCTGATTTTTCATGTGAGAAATGTGCCTCTCTTCCTTTAGAGAGTGTTTTAGTGCAAGTGCTTGGGACCGTATACGCCCAGAATGAAGGACTTGAAAATAGTAAATTCATTCACATATAAACCTTCTACAGACTTCTGGGTAAAATACGTAAATCATGTTATCATATGGAGTTTCTAAGATTTTTTGGTAAGTTCTTTTATATAATGTAAACGGTAATTGTCTAAAGTAGTACTTTTTCCCAAAGTTTGAATTTTTCATGTTAGCTCCTTACTTGGGGCATATAATTCTGTAATACCTCTAGTAATTCAATATACTTCCACAACATGTAGGAAATTCATTTTATACTTTGTAAATTTCCCTTGCTAGAAAGTTTGGCTTCAGTGGCTTAGAACTACAAAAATTTTGCACCCGTCACAGAAGCAGCGCCGCCCCCGTAGCTGCCAGGCTTTCTGTGCACAGAACACTGCCGTTTCACAGTGACTTTTTCTAAAAGAATAAAATAAAATAAAATCAGTGTTACCTTAAATAGGTAGAAAATTTGGGGTTAAAATTTGATTTTTGGAAGACAGAACAAAACAAGGAATACCCCTAAAAAATAAACATAGATATTATAGGTCTGGGTTAGATTTTTTGTGGAAGAAAAATGTTTTAGCCTCATAGAGAAGCAGAGCTACAAGTAAGTCCCCTGCAGGCTCTGGCGTCCCCCATCTCGCCACACAACGGGGAGGGGCTGCGGCCAGGCGGGGGAGCCGGTCCCGCATTCTGCACGGCGATGTGGACGGCCGCGACTCGCACGTTCGCCCGGTGCCCTTGCTGTTCTGCCAGGCGCCTCCCTTGCTTCCCGTTTCGAAATATAATTGTAGTAACAGCTAATAATCGTTGAAAGCCTACTGTGTGCCAGGCATTGCTACCATATTTGGAGGAATTACCTCATCCAGCCCCCACAGTGGCTCCCTGTGGCAGGCATATCCATCTCCATTCTACAGAGAGGGAAGCAGTAATAGGCTTGTAGATTTTTTATCTTTAGGATGAAAAGTGGAAATACTTTTTCTTTAGGCTGACTTCTGTCTTCTAACTTCACATCATTTTGTTTAGATTATTATGATATTCAACAGCTTTTTAAAAATATGGTTATATGCATAACGGATGTCTTTTTTGGTGGCATATTTAAGACAGTCACCACAGAAAGGTGAGCAATTGATATCAACAGTTCTAGAAAATAGCAATTAAATAAAATATTCAGCTGTGTTCATGATACAAGAAATACGGAAGCAAACACAAATTACAAACTATCTCTGAGTGGATACATTAAAAAACCATTTGCCTTGGCAAGAGGAACTCAGTGTAGGAGATAGAGATGTGCGGTTTCTAACCTTTTGGAATTTTACCCAGTTACATAAGCACTGTAGTAATGTGGATTCCACATATTTAAATAAAAAACAAATGTAGGAATAAAACCAGCTTGTTCCTTCTAGCCGGAAACTGCATCTGACTACGTGGGGTATTCAGGAGTTAAAGGGTATTCATGGCATTTTACAGACCAGAAAACTACGATGATAATCTCTCACTTTTGTGCATCCCATGACAGGTTACAGAACACTTTCACGTTTATCTCAGTTGATCTTATAACAGCCTCATCTTCAGCTAAAGACGAGGAAACAGACTCAGAAAATTTATAATTTGCCTAAAGTCACACTGCTCATTTGATCAGTACACACTGTAGTGTATTTATTTACATATCCTTTTTCCCTGCTGGGTTCCGAACTAGCAACACACACTAGACTACCCTAGGCCTCTGTTCCCATCCAGCTGCCACGAGATTAGCAGAGCTCAGAAAGGAGTCAGGCCCTTGTCACCATCTCCTTTCATTGCCTTGGGACAGCCTGGAGGGGGCGTATCCAACTGAAAATATCAAATAGGATTGCAGGAAGCACTTGTGAGTGCTTCCACAGGAAAAGCATGCAGAGAAAAAAGTCAGCTTTCCAACGTCAGCTTCTGTGAACAGAGGTAGATCCCACACCCCATGAGACCTTGTCCCCACGACGTGGAACTTGGGGCGGCAGCTCATCCCACTTGAATTAGCTTTGACCGTCCCACCTCTTCTGGAGACTTTTCACATACTCGATGCTCTGCAGCATGACAGTGATAGTGCAAGTGCAACGTGACATGTATATTTTTAAGGACTGACTAGTCAGAAATAAAGAAATAGCTTTGCCCGAGTAGAATCTTAGAACTCAGGTGAACAAACCTGAAGCCTGGAGTAAGTGCCCAGAGGCCACGGTAACTTAAGAACATACAGCATTAGCAGAGGCTGTGAGCCCTTCGGTGTGGACGCTTCATGGGTGAAGTGGGATTCCATGCAGATTAAGGGCCCTTAGTTTCCCTAACTAATGAAGAAGAAAGCAATCATTCTCTGAAAGAAAGAAAAAGCCACACAACCTGTACGGAATGGAAACACATTTTTTATTAAACAGGACTCTCTCTCTGAAACTCCTGAGAATCTCATAGTAAGGCTTAGATAAACATTTCATGTAGCATCTTAAGATGCAATCATTTTTAGTAATTTTAGTGCTCTGATTTCTGTTTGTTTTCAGATTTGAAAAAGCAAACACTTTTTATGCTGATTTATATCTGGAAGCTGCCAATTGAGCTCCATTTCATAAGATTTATCTTTATAAATAAATGAAACAGGATAATAAGGAGCAGCTCGAGGTATTTTCATGTCTCTCTCTTTAGACAGAAGCGATGTTAAGAGACCTTTTTTGTTCTCCTGAGATGCAAACCGCGGCCTTTATAAATGCCCTCTCCCAGGTAGCCCCTAATTTAGGCTGACCTTGGGTCCAAGCATCGCCTTTCCCTCCCGCTGCCTCAGGAGGCTCTCTGGAAGTCCGTGCTCTAGGTTCAGCTGCGGAGTAGGCAGAACCTGCCCCCTCCAGCACACGCGGGCCTTCACCTGACACCCAGGAACTCTCACCAGCCCAAACCTGGGCGCTCAGAGCTGCTTCTCAAACGGCTCCTTGTTGGTATGCTAGTTTGGTGATGTTAGCTTTTTCCTAGAGGCGTGTCTTGATTTCGGGTGCGTTTTGCCTAAATGAGTGTTTCATAGCTTCTTCCACATTCTTGCTTATAGTGAGACACGTCAAAGTCCTTTTTGATATGTAGCAAGTGCAGTACACTATAGGCACTTCGGATGCAACAGTGGGCGCAGACCTCCTCACCCTCGTGTGGCCCACGTTTTAGTGGGGAAGAGAGATGATAAGTGAGCCAAAATTAAAATAGGATGATGGCAGGTTATGAAAAGCACTGCGAAGAAAAATGAGTGAGAACCGGGGCGGGGGGCCGCCCTGCAGGCCTGTCGGTCAGGAAGGCAGGTCTGGAAGGTGAAGAGCCAGCAGTGGAAGAGCCTCTGGAGCCTGCAGGAGCTACCGGAAGGCCGGGGGCAGACGGGATACTGAGGACGAGGGAAAAAACATAAAGAAACGGGGTCGATGTGAGGAAGGCAGCACCGTACCACAGGTGGCCCCGGATACCGTAGTCAGGTGTTTGCACCGTACTTCCAGGATCGGTGGGAAGCCATGAAGGGCTCTGTGCAAGGGAAGGATATGCTCTCATTCCTTTTTGTATTCCTGAGAAATGATTCTGGCCACTTGCTGGGGAGAAAACCAAAAGGAACGCAGTGGATTGTGGGGCGGAGAAAAAGATGAGTTAGACCGTGGTGGCTGCGAGAAAAGGAAGCGGTAGCGGGGGCTGGCTCGTGTAGGTGTGGAAATGGAGAGGAGATGACACATTTCAGAAGAAGAGAGGACGGGGTGCACTGATGGACGGATTGCACACAGAAAAATCAGGAGAGAGGGAAGATGGTGTCGGGTTTTGACGTGAGCCATTGGGTGGGCGATGGTGCCATCAATGGAGATGGGGAGACCATGGGCAGAATGGTTTGCGAGAGGAAGCCATGCTCCGTTTGGGAACAGCAGGATTCACATCAACCCTGCCAGCAATTTACAGTTCACCCACAGGGATGGTGTGAATCGGGAACTCACAGGTCTGTCCGCTGGTTAGGAGTCAGGTGAACAGTTACGTGCAGGAGGAAGCTGCTGTTGGCGTGGGCCTGGGGGCGGGGTTGGGGGGATGTTTGAGTGACACGCTTCCCAGAGATGAGGAGATGAGCAACACGCGCCCTGTGGCGGTGTGCGCAGCACGTCCATCCCAGCGGGAATGGAGAGCTGCTTTCTGTTAGGGGCCTCATCTGTAAGGCCCATTAAGGGAACTTGTCTTTCCTCCTCCTCCTTTTCCTAGTTCAAGTCCATGATCCACTGGGCTCCCAGGACCTCTAATAAGAGTTCAGAGGTAGGGCCAGCGTAGCTCCCCAATGCTCCACACTGGGCTTTGGTCTTAAGATGATTCCAGGGGAACCTCACAGTGCCAACCTTCTCCCCACCCTCTTCCTCACAATTCTATGTCCATTTTTGTCACCTGCATTTATATATTTCCATTTATTTCCTACTTAGGTTTTATGGCAGGCACACAAAGAAACCCTCAAATGTCTCAATATGGACCTCAACAGACAGGACCATCCATGTCGCCTCATCCTTCTCCCGGAGGCCAGATGCATCCTGGAATCGGTAGCTTTCAGCAGAGTAACTCGGGTGGGACTTACGGTCCACAGATGAGCCAGTATGGACCACAAGGTAAAAAAAAAGAGAGAGAGAGAAGAAAAAAGTTTTTCTAAATGCATTGCAGTAAGTTGTAGAAATTGTGTTAATATGTTAATTATTTAAGATCTGAGTATTATAAACATCATTTAAGGTCCCGTTATTTGTTACCTGGCAGATATGTGAGGTTAATGCAAACCCACAGTCCTTTAGTTGCCCATAACGATGGGAAGAATAATTATAGCAGCTCTTCATTAGGCATTCACGCATCAGACTCTGCGGTAAGTGCTCTTCATACATTGTTATTAATAAAGGCGTAAATCCTTGTTTGTGTGTAAGTGCTGTTGAGAAAAAGACACAAGCTTTGTCCTCAAAAGTTGCCTATTTAAAACTTGGGTTTTATTATGTTGAATCCCGACTTTGCCCCCTCCTTCTCTGCGCATAATTATCTTTACAATGATGCGCTCACTCTTCAGGAGGCTGTCATCCCATTAAGTCTTCTCCCAGTTTCCCTTCAAAGTGCTAGACCAGGTAAACAGTAGTTCTGATTTCCCAGTTACCAGTCTTACTCTTAGAAGACGCGACAAAGCCTGAAAGAGACACATCTTTCAAAGAGGGAAATTAGGCAAGAGTAGAAAAGGCAGTGGCATCGTGCCCAAGTGCACTGTTTACATGCTGCCTTCCTGGAGGCCGCTGTATGTTTTGTCATATACACGTGGACTCCTTTCATCAGGGCTTTAACCCTGATATATGAATTCCAAAGTCACTTTTGGCAGCAAGGCATTTGAATTCAGCACCTTTTTAATATTTTGTTTATTTAAATTAGACATTAATGCATACGTTAGAAAGAATGAGATAATCTGGCACAATTCCCAGAGTTTCCCACTTCGGAAAATACCAGGAATATTCCGAGTGAGGCTGATGAGCTCCCACGAGGGGACCGTGGCAGTGACTGCACCTCCACGGCAGAGTCAGGGTCACTGCGTCCCAGCCGTGTTACTTCCCAGAGGCCTTTGCCTCCGGTGACCTTTGTCGAGTGTGCACCCACAGGCCAGACAGCTGCACGAGAAGACCAGACACCCTGTCAGCCTTTTACCTGCTGTTTCTCAGAAAGCCTTCCTGGCTGTGTGATAGTACTTTGCAGTTTGAAAATTGAGTTATCTTGTTTTTTTAACAATCTGTTTCCAAAGGAATTTAAGCGCCTTCCATGCTACTGCTGTAGCAAAATTTCCTTGCCTTACACATTGTTACATTACATGCCAACTGTTGCTATTGTTTGGAAATCTGTGTTAGAACCCCCCCCCCCAACTTAACCCTTTGCTGTGGCCCCTCTCAGCCTCTGTTCATGCCGGATTCCCTGCCTGCCAGGTCATATGTGCTTTTCCCAGTTCCTCATGCCAGTGAGTCCTGGGAATTTACGTCCCCGTTGGACAGGACCCTGAGTCACTCAACTATGAGAGAGGCTGCTGCCAGCCCCCCCACCCCGGCACCTTCGCTCAGCTTGGGGGCTGTCTTCACAGCTGGGTTTCTTTGGCTGTCATGAAAAGAACAGAACTTTAGTGAAAGTTGGAGAGCAGATTATAAATTGTGAGAGGCTCAGAAAATGTGGGCTTCTGCTCAGAATGTGACTGGAGACAAGGTCAGAGCCGTTTTCAGAACGGGGGCGGGGGCAGCTAGCCGAAGGCCCAGGACTTAACTGTGGACACTCAGGGCTTCGTGGAATGTTCAGCTAGTCCCTCCTCTCTTACGTCACTCACTCTCGCAACCTCATAATAGGGGAAGGAGGACTATCTGACGGGTCTTCATTTAAGAGCGCGGAACCTGTGAGGGGCTCACCCCAACTGCTGTGTCTTTGGACAGTTGCCCACTCTGTGGCAATTCCTTTTCCTGGAGAAGATGAGATTCTCCAGCCATCGAGGCGGCTTCTGACTCCAATGCTCAGCGAGCCTGAATCTCGCTTCTGAGAGCCTTCGACACCAACGCAGCCCCGGGGCCCGCCGCACTGCTCTTGGGTTCGGGGTGAAGAGGGTTTTTGTTCTGAGGTTTTTCTGAGGCACACACACCAAGTTTAGGTAGGTATTCAAAACAGTTTCATGTAAGAAGGACGATTTCCATCCTTGCGCTTTCTAACTGAAAGAAAATGTCCATATGTGTGCACTGGCTTCTCACCTTTCCCCAGGTGGCGACCAGCACTGTCCCCTGCGGGCTGCGCACCCGCCGGGGCTCCCAGCGCCCTGCCCCAGTCGGAACCGCTCGCCTTTCCTCCTCGTTTTTCCTCTTCGGAAAAGCCAAGTCCATAAGTGGCCTTAGCTTCGCATTTCTCTCTTGTCGATCCTTATAAACGGGGCCCCAAATGAAGTATTTTTTCCTTGTTTCTTTGAACTACCCAAATCATTAGGAAAATATTCAGCTTGCATCTTTGAGGTATACGTTTTAAATCTCTGGAAAGGGTCACTTGTATAGTGACCCACAGTAGTCATCGACCTCATCTCTGTTTCTGTTACTAACTACATGACTTTCTTCTGGTTTGGTTTGGTTTGGTTTGGTTTTTAAGTGCTCCCTGGAGAGCAGGGGAAATACTTCATGATGTCTTTTTGCTATTTTATTGTCAGGAGTAGCTTCTCCAAAATTGTCATTAGTGATAACAACCAACATTTATCAGATGTTACTGTGTCCTGGGTCCTGTTCTAAGTGTTTTTCATAAATTAAGTCCTTTATCCTCACATGCCGTTATTACTCACTCCACTTGACAGTTGAAGAAACTGAGGCATACAACAGTGAACAAGTTCACCAGGATTCACAGAGGTCATGCCAGCATTCAAATTTGAACAAACTCACCCATTTTCTTAATTAATGGAAAGCCCATGGCATTTTAACTCCATTTTGCAAGTGACCAGGTTACGTAAGTTACCTGTGATCCCACAGCGAATAAGTGGCAGAGCAGAGGTTCAGAGCAAGGCCCAGGTGGGCGTTCCCCTGCCTTAGATGCACCCTCCCCACGGCCTCTCCTGTTCAGTGTGCCACCAGTGACACAGGACAAACTGCCTGCCCTCAAGAAGAAGGAACAACATTTTGGAAATACATCAGCAATACTGGAGAGTAGGGAAAAAATTACTATGAAGTTAGGGAGGGCACGTTTTTAGGAATGTATATTAATACTATAAAACCTGAATTATTAAATATACAAATGGGATCAGGTCAATATAAATGTATAAACATGTTTAATTGCTGTATATTTTATGAAATAGTACTTTTCTGCCTTCAAGCAAGCACATTTAATAACCACTCCTACAGAGTGTTTGCAAGAGGGCCACAGGGACTTGCTTTAACAGATAGAAAGGAGTTAGGTAACTGACATGTTAATTATTAACAAATGAATTTGTATGGGAAGAAGAGAGCGGAAATCAATTTCACGAAGACTGTCCTAATTGTTTGTGTGTACTCTGGAACAGTGTCTGTCACACTGACTGTCCACAAACACGTTTTGCATATTTGTCACTAATTGTAAAAAGTAAAGGCCTAGAAGTATTGCCTTAGGTGACAAAGAGTAAACCGGAGCCCCGTTGTCACTCCTCCATCCAGCAGTGTCTGGGCCACCACATGCAGCTGCACAGGTCACACCCGCCACAGCCCTGGTCTCCTACCTCCCTTTGTACGGCGTGTGTCCTAGGAACCAGAGAACACACAAGTGGGTGAGCCTGATGAGCCTTTTATTTCTAAATTACATGGTAAAAGATGTTTTTGAGACAGGTTCAAGATTTTTTCTCTAAAATAAATTAGGTGCCATCTGAAATCATCCTTCTCCCTTTATTAAAATATGCTTCTCATAAATTCAGCAAAGGCAAACTTTAAATGATAGTTGAAATGAATGCAGTTCCAAAAAAAGTGAATTTCACATTAATAATCTTACAACTGTTTCGGTTCAAGAGGAACAATGTATAAGTGTCGCTCGGCGACTCACTAGCTATTGGAGAGTCCCTTATGGGCCCGTGACAACCTCGGTGTCACCATGACCCAGGATTTCAGCCGCCGCTCTTGTAAGTCCAGAGCTCCAGTCTTATTATTGAATGAAGCTGAATTTAGCCTCCCTCCTCCAGCAGTGAGGTGTGTCTGCCCCATGGATTTGTCCGCACCCCCACAGTGCTCGTTTCCCAAGGCGGGCGCCCCTCGCGCCCTCTGTGGCTTACTTATTTTTTTCTTGAAACAGGTTGTAATACACCTGATATATTTACAGCTTTCTACTCCCTTAACCTTATTTTATGGTTAAAGTGACAGTGCTAGGCAAAAGTATTAATTCCATATCCTATACCACTTTGTTGTTAAAGACATTCTGAATATCTTACTAATTTGAGAAAAAAAAATTAGGTCATTTTGTAGCTAAAGCCAGGTAATGCAGTCTTCTTTTAAGCATGATTTTTTCTTAACAGACTAATAATTGTCATGATTTTATCAAAACCAAGGGAATTAGGAAAGAAATGAAAATTTAAAGTATGAGTCAACTTAAAATTTTAAAAAGAAAGGAAAGGTAAAAACATAAAACAACTTTTCATTTTGACTAGTATGAAGCTAATTCTTGTAAATAATTAAATTAATACTGCTAATTAAAATCAACAGCACTGCCCTGGCTGGCGTGGCTCAGTGGATTGAGCGTCGACCTATGAACCAAAGGGCCACCGGTTCAGTTCCCCAATCAGGGCACATGGCTGGGTTGGGGACCAGGTCCCCAGTAGGGGGCACATGAGAGGCAACCACACATTGATGTTTTTCTCCCTCTTTTTCTCCCTGTCTTCCCCTCTGTCTAAAGATTTTTTTAAATAAAATAAAGTCAACAACACCTGAGAGTGCCAGCGCCCACCGCCCTCACCTAATGACTGAGCGCGTAGCTGCAACATGATGGTCAGTGGCTTTTTCCCTCCGCTCCAGATCCGAGTCCCGGAGACCCCATTCCCACCCCCTCTCTGAGGGGAGCGCAGGCACCGCCACTCTGAGTCCGGGGAGGGCGTGGGTGCTCGCTCAGCGTGTGATCGCGTGACTCTGGGACGTCTTCCTTCTTACCATAGAGATTCTGCTGTTTTATACTAAATGTGGCTGTTGAGTTAAGATAATACCTTTTCACATTTGTTACATCAGTGCTTTTTCTCATATTCTCAGAAATAAACTGGAATATCTGCATCGTGAAAGTAATATTTGGCATATGACACAGTATATGGTAAAAAGACTATTTCACTGATCAAAAAGTTACCTTATTAATATTGGAATAGTCTGTACCTGTTCCCTGGCATTCTACCCACTGGTCATGTCCAACAGCAGTTACTGTTAGTGCCATTTATTTTCCCCACAGCGACCGCAAGAGATAGGTTATCTTACACTTTACCTTTTTTATAGATGAGGAAACTGACCTTTGGAGTGACAAGTAGCTTTCTGAAGGTCACATATGCAGCATAAGGTTATACCCCTGTCCCTTGGGGCCCTGTGCTGTCTTCTTCGCTCACTGCCCTGACATCAGATGCTGGCATCTGACTGGGCGCCCCAGTCCCCTGGGCCTGTGTATGCTGTCGTCCTCGGGCATGGTTGTGTCTGCAAAGAGCTGCTCCTGCGACCAGGGAGGCAGCCCACGTGCGCACAGCTTGTCCCCTTCTCAGGGACGCCTTCCCTCCCACTGTGAATCCATTCTCCCTGCTTTATTTTTCTTCACAGTGCTTGGCACCATGTGACATTGTCCTGAGCTCTACTTCTTTGCCTATCTGATGCCCACTGGAATGTAAGCTCTTCGCCTTCGTTCACTCAAAAGTCCCCAGCCTTTCACACAGCTGGCATGTGGGAGGCCCTTGAGAACTACTTCCTAAAGCGGCGGAGACGGGGCGTAGCCCCGGGACCCGGGCCCGCCTTCTCTGCCCCGCCTTACTGCTCGACGGGGATTGGGCTGCCTAAACGCTTAAGGGTCGCCTTTGAGAAGTGAAACTAAGGGTCATTTTTTTTCTATTTCTGTGCCTCTGTATTTTCTGCATTGAGCTTGTATTACTGTGTAATTAAATTTTTAAAGGCGTTAACTTTATAACATATGTAGGAAAAAACTACCGAAGGTGAAATGCCAGCGCCCACCTGTAAGGTGATAGGTCTTTCCTCCCCTTTCCCAAGCTTTGTGTAGTATTATTACTGTTACATTTTGAAGACTTTTTAAAAATATATGTTGATCTAGGGAAAGTGTGGCTCCTTATATATCAGTTCAAAACACAAATTTTACCTTTTTCCACAAGTAGTAGGATTTAATGCCCTTGCCTGGGGTGAGTCAACTTTCATTTTGAACCTGCATTTGTGGGCTTCTTAACTACTCAGTCTCTTTCCCTCCTAAAGCAGTGCCTCGAGCCGCATCGTGTGATCACTGCCTGGGAAGAGAGGTGGGGTTGGAAGAAGGTTTTTGAAATATGACTTTTGTTTTTAACATAGGAAGGCTCTCACTTAAGCATGCTAACCTGTGAAGAATCCTCAGTCATTCATCATTAAGGAAATGAAAATTAAAGCCACAGTGAAATTCACTACATACCTTATTAGAGTGGCTAGTTTTTGTTTTTTTAATTGGCAATATCAAGGACATAGAGCAATTAGAACTCTCCCATATTTTTGGTGGGGTTTCTTATGAAGTTAAACATGCGCTCACCGTGCAGCCCAGCACTCTCATTTCTAGGGTTTTTTCAAGAGAAATGAAATGTGTCCATACAAAGACCTGTGTGCAAATTTTAGCAGCTTTATTCATAATTGCCAAAAACTGGAAACAACCCAAGTGTCCACAGAATGGGATACTACTCAGCAACAAAAGGGAACAAACTACTGATGTGCAACAATATGGATGAATTTCAAAAGCATGATTCTAAGCGAAAGCAGCCAGACACAAAAGCCTGCGAATGTACGACTCTATTTATATGACATTGTGGAGAAGGCAGAACTGCGGGAACAGATCAGTGGTTGCCAGGGGTGGGAGTGAGATTGACCACAAAATAGCAACTTTTTGTCATGATAGAAATATCCCATGTCTTGCCTATGCTGGTGGTTATAGGATTTTATGTGGTTGTTATCGTGTGTAAATTCTAACTTAATAAACCTGACTCCAAGTAACATTATACAGTAGATGGCTATAAAAAATGTAGAGAAGCTCTTTGGCTAAACAACGCGATAAACGCATATTTAGCTCAAATTCACAAATATATTTGTGATATGTAGCTAGTTATCCATGTATTCTTTCTCACCCAGGTTAAAGTGTCTGTTGTATGGTTTGAATGTCATTTTTACCCTCCACGGCCAAGGGGAATAACACAGAACCGCTTAGGCTCATAAGCAAGTGCTGAATGATTGAAACTGAGAAGCGAAATTTTCTATGTGCCTGGAAACATTTAATAGTTCAGTAAAAGCAGTAAGCTTGGAATAGTGATTGTACAATAACTACTTAAATATTCTGGAGTCAGGTTTAGACTCATTTGTGATCCTCCTCAAATAATGATGGTGACTTGAATAGAGCCTCGCCCTGCTTCCTCTGTCTGGTGCTTGAATCTAAGTCCTGGTGGGTTGGAATCTGAATGCATTTGGTGACCAATTTTCCAAAGCTGTTGTGCCAAGATGAACCCACTTGAAAACTGTGGGCTCTTGGACTTGGCTGCGAGACCCGTCCAGCTGAGGTGGGCTGGCCCAGCATCTGCTGCTCGCATTGTGCTTAATGCTACATCCATCTGTTTTCTGTCACAGCTAGTGCCAACAAATTACTAATCTATTAGAGAAACATGGAAGTAAGACTGCACTTCTCAGTCCTGGCTTTTCCTCTCTTGTTTTGCTTGGCTTATATATTTGGTTTTTGTTTATTTGGGGGAGAAAGATATGTTATTGAGTAGGCAAAGAGTGGGGGGCATGAATCATTTTTCACTCCTTCTCATATATTTTTTAAAGATTATGCGGAAAAGATGACATTAGTGGTTACATAAATCGTTGTTAAGGATGGTGATAGCACCTACCATGTACCAGGTGAATGTACTAGTCAGTTTCTACCTCTTCCCCATTATTATCGTTGCCTTACCACAGCCAAACCGATGTTCAGAAAGGCTCAAAAACTTGTCCAGGGTTAGGCCACTGGGAAGTGTCAGAACAAGCCCTCACACCCAGACTCTGGAACCTCCGCTTTAGTCACTGTTGCCTCATGAGCCATTTAAAACCTTACAAACCGTCTTTGTCTGAGCACCTGAGTTTAATGAGGAAAGCCTTCAACAGTTTCAAGGAGGCTGAGCATCTCGGTCATTTCTTTCCTGTGTTCGCTAAAATACAGCCCCTGGCTGCCAGTTATACCAAAGGCACCAGCCCGCGCGGGGTGATGGCACTTCTCAGTCCCAGCTGTGAGTCAGGTTCTACCCCAGCTGTGAGCAGAGCACCCCAAAGCCCCACAAAGCCGGACATCTCCTTCTCTAGCAAAACCACACCGTGGGCCTCATCTGCAGCGACCATGTCTGAATGCCTGTTTTCTAAAACAAGATTAAAGTGTTCTTTCATTTCCTTCGAAAGCGAAGAGTACATATGTTTTCACTGCATAAAGTTTCTTACCGAATGAGTCACCAAATGAGCATTGGGGGAGGGTAGAAACTAGCTACCAAGTAATAGCATGAGCATGTGAATTAATTTCATCTGCATTCAGACTGTGAATGAGTTTATTTATTTTTAATAAAATCAAGAACCAGAAAGGAGCCCTAGATTTCACTGGCGTCATCAGATAACGTGGAAGTCAGGCATATGAGGCCGGGAGGGGGCGGGGGAGGTCTTCACTGTGCTCACAGGGAAGAGGTCTGAGTGCCGGTGTGTTGGGGACGCGGGCTGAGGCAGGACGCAGCAGCCTGCCCCTGCTCTGTGAGCCTCCCCGCAGGGACCAGCAGAAGGTGCCCTCCTGCCAAGACAGCGTGATGGGAAAACAGACCTTATGTGTGGTCCCGTGGCACGGGAGATTCAGGAGCAACCTAAGAACTTTTTACAAAGATGTTGAAATTCATAAGCAATAAATTGTTTTTACCTTTTACTTGAAACACTATAAGTTTGATTATTTCTGCAAAGGCAGAGCAGGGTTTCTTCATGCAAATGCAGTTAAATTAAATTAGCCATAAAAGACTGAGTCCCGTGCACTGCGGTGGCCCCGGAAGTAATTTATGTCAAGCGTGTTTTATTCCGCCCTTCTATTCCCTTTATTTTCCGGCCGCTCACATGGCCAGGGCCTCACGCTGCTGTTCCTCTGCCTTTCTTTAGCCTTCCCAGGGGTATCCGGGATCCGGGCAGCAGCCGGCTCTAAGAGGCCGCTTTCTGTGCTGGTGGAGCACTTCCATAGCTTGCCCCAAGATTGGTCTACGGCAGGGGTCAGCAGGTTATGGCCCAATTTGATCTGCCGCCAGTGTTTGTAAATAAAGTTTTATTGGAATGTAGTCCCATTTGTGTATACATCACCTCTGGCCACATTGGAGCCACAGTGGCAGCTTCGCTTGGACAGAGAGCTTCTGGCTGACAACGCCTAATGTGCCCTTTAGAGAAAGTGTGCTGGCCCATGGTCTATGTGGATGGTGACCTTCACACCACTTCACAGACAACCAAATAAGAAAGTGCACACGATAGACCCGACAAAGAGCAAGCAGTCAGTCAGCGCTGAAAAGCCTGTAGCTTTCTTGCAGATTTGTTGGTCATGCAGCTTCCTGTGTGTGAACCTAAAAACACCTGGCGTCATGACTGAGAAGTTGTTATTATTACAGCAGCGTGCGTGTTCCTCACGCACCTGGGCAGGCTGCACTGTGCTGCGTGCTCGGGCCCTGACCTGCGCTCACAGACGGCCCGGCTCAGAGCCAGGTCCTCCGCGGGCCCCGCGGCCTCAGGTCGCTCCGCTCTAGAAGGAGGATTGTCATCATAGGGACCTCTTATGCCTCATGTAAGGATTAAATGAGTTAATACAAAGAACTTGGGACTGAGTTTAGCGTGTAGTTAATATCAAATATCTGCTCTTAATGCTGTCACTAATCAAATCCAGTCTGTACTGGAAACCCCGGAGAAGCCCCGCCTCCCCAGACTAAGCCCCAGGCTTGGACGCCTGGAGCACAGGGCCCTGCAGAGCCCGCCTCTCCCACCGCACCCACCGCACCCACCTCCTCATCAGCCACGGTGTCCTGGCTACTCCGCTCCCGGTGCCTCTTCCATCAGTGCCCTCCCCTCCTCTGCCTCCCTCACCGCCCAACAGCAAAGTCCCTACCTTATGTTATATCGTTTAACCCCAGAAACCCCCAAATAGTCCACATTGGAGAGCAACATCCTTGCATTACAGAAAAGAGTGAAACAATTTAAACAACTTACCCGAGGCCCACAGTCAGTCAACGCAGTCTTCCCTCGGCGGCGGCTCACCCAGGTCCCAGAGCCTGCCCGCCCCATGCAGACTCCCAAGCTTGCGGCCCCACACGCCTTTGTTCCCAAAAACTTGCCAACTCCACTGCCTGGGGAGAACCCTGGGCCCCGCCCAAGCAGACTTCCGCTTAGTTCTTTTGCTTGTCACAACGCATGGTCTTTGTTTTGTTTTTGTCTTTTTTCTTGCCTTACCCCTGCTACTCTACCTCATGCCACATACATGTACACACACACACACACACACATATTGGGTTGGCCAAAAAGTTGGTTATGTTTTTAACGTACAGTGGCCCTAATAGTGCTCAGTTGTCGCTAACTTCATTCGAAACAATTTTGTTAGATTGAATTGTGGCAGCTGTCTTATCAGCTACATTTTCTAAAAAATCAAAATTGGTGAATTTGTGCAGCCATTTTAATATTGAAGATGGAAGAAAATACGTAACATTTTCAGCGTGTATTAGGCTTTATTATTTCAAGGAAGGTAAAAATAAAACAAACAAAAAAAGATTTGTGCAGTGTATGAAGAAGGTACTGTGACTGATCAAATGTGTCAGAAGTGATTTGCAACAGTGGCACTGTTGACATTTTGGCTAAATAATTCTTCACTGCGGGGCTGTCTTATGCACTAGAAGGCAGTTAGCAGCACCCCTGGCCTCTACCCACTAGAAGCCAGTAGCTGAAGAAAGCCAACATACTCAAAATATCCAAATCAATAAAGTTATTGGTGAAAATGCAAAATGTATCTTTTATTCTACTGAAAACATCTACATGTTTTTTTTTTCTTTTTACCAACCCAATACTTCGATCATGAGCTGCTTGCGGGCAGGAGTTGGATTGTATTTAACTCTGTGTCCCCTGAACTAGAACAGTTATGTTGTATGAATGAGGAGATTCTTCCCAGAAGTACTGAGGACTGACTGAGAAATACTAATCCTTATTCTACAAACACTTGTCTTTCTGTATGTGTTTTATTTCAACCATCATTTGTTGGAAGGCGGCATATTTTATTGGTTGACTGCATGGGTTCCAGAGTCCGTCTGTTTGATCTTGAATCCTAAGCTACTGACCGCTGGTCGTCTTCATTTGTAAATGGAATTGTGACCGTATCTGTATTCCACGTGGTTCTCAGACGAAGGAAACCGCTGGGGCAGGGCACTTACCCCAGCGTCTCATTCGCGGTGTGGGACTCGGCGGCATTAGGCGTGCCTTTCACTGACTGGAATTCGGTGCGCGTGCACTTGGTCAAAGTGAGAGGTGTGGCAGGAGTGAGGGAGCTGAGCCACCGAAACAGTCCCGGCCACGGCCGCGGCTGTTGCGCCCCACGCGCGTGTGCCCAGTGCCAGTGGGGCGGCGGCGGGTGGGCAGGCGGTCGTAGCTCCCACTCCCGGGTCTGTCCTGCCCGCTTCCCAGATGCCGCCACCTCTCTGTGCCGAGTGCCATGCCAGTGCTTGAAACTGTTTTGTAGGACATGGCACCAAGCACAAACCAGCCACTTTATCTGGTGCTCAGACCCAAAATAAAGCATTCCTAAGACGAGAGGAGAACGGGCTGTGCTACTCTGACGTCTGGTTTCCACAGGACTCCCCGTAGGATGCTTCGGAGGCTGTTTTGACCATCTGTGCGTTTCGTCTTACACATCATCGCTTTGAACCCCCCATAATCACTGTCGTGCGGTCGTGTGGCAGTGTGCCATCAGAGTTGGGACTGGAGTGGGAGTTTGGGGTGAGGTCAGGAATGGGAAGTGTGGAACATTGAAGCAGCAGTCAACATCCCATCCTTCGCCTGTTGGTAGACGTGTTAATGATTAGCCTGGGTGCCCCCCGTCCCCCCCACCCCCACCCCCCGGCCACACTGCCCCATGTGGCCCTCTGCCTTTGGAATGTGCAGAAAGTGCATGTTTAGTCTGCCGGCCTCACCAGCACCAGCAGGGAAAGGTTAATAAGAGTCATGACTATTATTCAGTGTTGATCACATTGTTGGACAAAAAGTATTTCCAGTGAATGTTTTCACAAGTCCAGGTAATAAGTAAAAGGCCTTAATTCGTGTTTGCTTTTTATTTAGGTAACTACTCCAGACCCCCAACATATAGCGGGGTGCCCAGCGCAAGCTACAGTGGCCCAGGGCCTGGCGTGGGCATCAACGCCAACAACCAGATGCACGGACCAGGGCCAGGCCAGCCATGCGGCGCTGTGCCCCTGGGACGAGTGCCGTCAGCTGGGATGCAGAGCAGACCGTTTCCTGGGAATGTGAGCAGCATGACGCCCAGCTCCCCCGGCATGTCTCAGCAGGGAGGGCCCGGAATGGGGCCCCCGATGCCGACCGTGAACCGTAAGGCACAGGAGGCGGCTGCCGCAGTGATGCAGGCCGCCGCAAACTCGGCGCAGAGCAGGTACGCCGTCGGGCGGGCGGTCTGCGTGTGGACATGCGAGTGCATGCCAAGCACAGGCATGGCCCCAGGTCCCGGGGTGGGGGGAGGAGCCGCGGAGCGTCACTGTGCTTGGCCATAAAGCTCGGGAAGGTAAATGGCAGACCAGTTCTCCGAGACACTGATAAGGAACCTGAATGGGAGGCAAATCAGTTATTTGCAATGGCTGTGAATAGTGTTGAACCATCACCCAGAGCCAGTGGCAAAGTATCTGTGTGGGTCCCTTGAAAACAGCAAGGTTTGGGCAGGAAATTCTAGAGCCTATAGACTAGTTACAATCTACAACATTGAAAAAAGAACATCCCTCTTTTATTACCCTACCATAAAATTGTTAGACAGTAGAAACGGTGTATACGCACATATGTGTATTGTGTGTGTCTGTCTAAATGTGTACGTGTGAGGTTATAGATGTCCCCTTATGTTCCTCTTTCTGGGCAAACTCCTTTACCTGTGCAAACCAGAACGTGCTTAATAAAGTGAAGATAATGTTTCAGAAAGTTCATGTTGACCAGGAAAGGCTTTATCCTCAATTACTTGTTTTTAATCCTGATTTTAAAATGAATTCTTAAAGTTAATGCTTGACCTGCATAAAAATAACATATTGAATTTTAAAACTGAGGCCAAAGTGAATGTTTTCAGAGAAGCACATGTAAATGTGTTTCATGTTTAACATGTTAAAATTCATTTTAAACAAAACGAATTGAAAGATATGTGACTATCTTAAAGAAAAGGTAGAAGATTCTGATCTTTTTCCAAACAGAAATAAAAGTGTGCGTGTGTGTGTGTGTGTGTGTGTAAATGTGTCCCTTTGTTACTTTTCCTCTGAAGCTGCTGTTTTGGGAATGTTAGGGACCCCTCAGACCTCACTGTCCTCCAATGTAAAATTTCCCTTGAGGAATCAAAGTGAAAATCGCTCATCTTTCTCCCTTTCCATCTCTCCATCTCTGTCTTTCTCCCCATCCCCCCACCCGTAACCCTCTCATCCACATCACAATTAGAACCTCCCGAAGCCCTGCAAACACCCCCACACTGGACCTGCGCAGACTTTAGGGGCCATTGTAATGAACCTGTCTGTGAGGACTGGTTTGGCTGGTCCAACTGAAGTTCTCGTTTAGGTTTAAATGAATTGTCTGTTGTTGCAACTCATAAAGCACATATTATTTTCTATTTTAAGTAGAAAGCACTTGATTAAATTTAATGTCAAGCCTCGGACAGCGATCTGGGAAGAAGCTAACCATAGAGATGTTGGTTAAAAAGCCTTGCTATGCTCCCTTTCTGAATCGGGTTACACAGCATTTTACATAAAGCAATGTATCCATATCCGCCCCTGCGTTTTAATTTTCCGTTTCTAATCCGGAGACCATTTCCAAGTGAGTTTAAACTCCTCTCCAGGAGTTTAAATGGGGACCGTGTTTTTGGGGCTTTGACCAGAATCAGAGCTGCCCCTCAGAGCTGTGGACTGAGATTAGATCTGAGAATCTCACTCTGCCTCTCTGCTCTGCCCCACCGGCCCCCTTTTTTAAGTAATGCACCCCGTCCCACTGCCCCAACTGCATGGTACAGAGTAGTCTGCCACACCCCGATCCCGCCACACTCACACGTGGAAATGACCATGGACAGGGGTATTCGTACTTGTCTACAGAGCAAATCCAAAGAAGTTGTTCTTCTGTTCTGCTTTAGGCCACCATACGTTAGGTCGCCTGCTTATCCCAGCCAGTCTGGGGCTGGCGGACGCCCCATGTTTTCTTCCCAGCACCCCAACTATGGCAACTCTCAGGCTCCCATGATGCACCAGCCTGACCAGTACGGGTAGGTAGCAACAGCCCTGACTCGCTGGGGACCGGGGCCTTTTTTAAAACTGTTAACGAACGTGCTGCCATCTGGCTGCAAAGTAACACCCAGAACAAGAAAGTGAAAGACTTCAAAGGAGCTCCATCTCAGAGGGGGTCGCGTTTTATTTGTTTGTTTCTTTCTTTTCGTTTGTTTCGGGTGGTTGTTCGTTTTGTCCCGTGTGTCGTTCTCACCCGCGGCACAGCAGTTTGGTAGCAACCTGCATGCACCCCAGGCCTGTCTGCATGGCTTCCGGCTTGGCTCCCTCCCTTCCGCCTGAGAGGACCCCAGGCTGTGTCTGCGTAAAAGTGACCACCATCCCCCGCACTGGTGTCGTGTGTTGTCTAGGTACTCGTGTTGTGTCACCACGACGATGTTATTGTCATTCCTCCCACTGCAACGACCTGCTCCTTCCCATCCCTGAATTCAAAATGCAGTGACCTCATTTGGCCAGAGACTCACTGCAAGAGACATGACTTAGGTTATTAATAGGACTCGAGAGGGGTTTCATTATGTCATCACTGAACAGACGTCTGTGCCAAAGATTTCTATTACTTCCTTCTCCCAAGGAGTTGTAGAATATCGAAGTCACCAGGAAAATACAACCAAATAATTCAACACAGAATTTTTTTTTCCTAAACACAATGTTGCCATGTTATTATCAATTACAACACAGGAATTACATACAGCAACAAAAAGTGTCTCTCTTCTTTCCTACTGCAAAACCGTATAATATCAGTTGTCACCATTTTAGGTTAGTGAATGCTATTATTATTAAGTGATTTACTAAGCAAAAATATTATGATTGATACCATTTTTGTATAATAATAAGATTATCATACATAGACTGAATCATACTCAGTAGTTAGTTTCTTTAGAAACATACTGCATTCTTGGTTAGACTAGGCAGCAGTCAACTCGCTTTGTTTAAAAACTAAACTTAAGGAGCTATGCGCTTCACTAGCTACAAATGCATGACACAGAGAGCTTTCTATTCAGTATACATCTATTTAGATGGCAAGAGCAAGTGATAATTTTGCAATTGAGACTTCTGAATACTGTAAACATGGTTCTAAATGTGGACCAACAAAACAGAAAATTCTGTAAACATAATCCTAAAAGCGCAATAACAAATAGAGAATTAGGTGAACATACTCATTTTGGGGAAATTGTTTTTTTCCTCTGGTTTCCTTCCTTGTGGCATCTTCAAGGTCACTGCCTGAGTCAGGGGGAAGACAGCAGTGAGGAGCGAAAAGCATTTGTCATCAGCTGCTAATCCATAGGATCTGTCCTTTCCCACCTCCGGAGCCCCAGCTAGACCCACGACGCTAGTGTGGCGGTGCCTTGCCAAGCCACATTAAGCAGCTGTGTAAAATGAATTTCAATGGCATGCATCAGAGTAAAATCTCTTCCACTGGGGCAGAAAATCAATGTTAGCTAACCAGCACGAGGAGCTCCGATCTGCGCCTCAGCCGGCAGCACCCAGGGCTCATCCTCAGGACACAGCTCCTCCTCCTCCATTAAAAATAGGAAAAGGAGAGATGCCTGCCTTTCTGTGTAAATATTATACAGCGCTTGGCCAAGGCTCATCTTTGCAGCCCTGCCCTGGTTGGCTCTGAATTTTGTCTTTCATGTCTATAGTATTCTTTCTAAAATAGAAAGAAAAGAAAGTTTTGTTTCTATTTTAAATCTTCCTTCCTTTGCAGACTTTGCAATACACATAACCTGTTGTGCCTTTTTTTTTTTTTTTTTTTTTTTTAAGCAGAAGCTTGAATGTGAGAAAACACGTGCGGCACATGTTTGAGTGCTGTGGGTTCGGAAATCTGATTTCCTACATGCTTTTGCTTTACTCGAATAGCTCATTGCAGCAAACTCGTGTTTCGCGTTTGTTTTTGTTTTTCCTCCATTGATAGCTGTCAGGTGAAAGGTGGGTTGACAGTTTGAAAGGCATTTTTCTAATTGTCAGTGTCTCTTTTGGAGAGGAAAAAGTGTTCGCAGTTTGTTATAATGACTTCTCCCTGAAGTCAGAATCCCAAAGGGGCTGGAGCCTGTGAAGGAAGCCGAGGAAGGCAAGCGAATGACGAAGGCGGCGAGTCTGGAGCGAGCGTGCCGTGCACGCAGTCGGAACAAGGGAGCTGGCTGGGAACGGGGGAGCGTGGGCAGGGCGGCTCCGGCCGAGCCGGTCGGAGAGAAGGCCGTAGGGAGGAGCGCACGCGGGTGCGACGGTGTGGAGACCGTTTCACCAATTCCTTTTAAAGGTGGCAGCGCAAGGGTAAGACCCACCTTCCACATTGAATAAGTTAAGGATTATATAGATGCATTGTTTTTTCTTTTTCCCCTTTTGAGTAAAGGAGTCCCTCGTTTTGATTATAAGGGGATTTACGGCAGAATGTGGTGAATCGTATTGTTCAGGTACTAGACTAGCTGAGTGATAATATCCCATATTTGAAATGAGCACCTTATATCTGTTCAGAGCCACCACCCCCCATATACACTGATAGACTTTTTACTCAAAAAATGCGTTGCTGCGTTCAGTTTTGAAACATTTCTAGTTAATGTAATAGTCTTTTGAATATTACATTAATGAGAACTATAGTGGTTGATACTAACTAAAAGCTTAGGTCGGGAATGGCAGGTGACGTTCGTCTCCAGTCCTGTTCTGATGGCTGTCGATAACTTTGCTCTTGTGCTGGTGACTGGAATGTGGCTGTGACAGCAAGGACTTGGAGTCGTGCAAGGGTAGAGACAGAAGTCGGCGCTTTTTCCTGCATAAACGCGGACCCCTACCCTATGCTGACACAAGTAGTGTCTGCCGTCCTCGCGCTGCCCCCGAAGACTCCCTGGTGGACTAACGGAACACCTCAAGCAGGAGAACTCAGACTACCGAGTCTTCAAAACAACGAGTCAACTTGAAAAGCATTCTTCCTGCACCGAATGTCACAACCACACGTCTAGAGACCCACATTTTAATATTTTACTTCATACCAAAACCTAGGATGGCTGAAATTAGTTTTAAAGTATTTTTGATTTTTAGTAAATTAGGAGATTGGGGATTTTATTTTCGAATCTTAGCCACTCTTTAACAGGATAAAGAAATTCTGTGGAGCCTTAGCCCGCACGTGTTTTGTCAGTAGCTCCCCAGTTGTTTTGATGTTGAAGTGGCTGGATGTTTCCTAAGACTTTGAGCCTCAGCCTCCCTTTGCTTGCAAACCCCCGGCTCCACTTCCCAGCCCCAGTGGGTTGGTCTGTCCTTTGGGTACATGGCCCTAGTGTCTGTGTCTCAAGTGTACCCCACGTGTACACACACCTCCAGCAACTGTTCTTCGGCGAAGTGTATTTATAATTCATTTCGCTCCTGCTGTTTGCCAACAAGGCACTTTTCCTCTATTATTTTCCTCTGAAGCCAGTGTGACGCAGCGCCGCTGATGGGCCGGAGCCGCTGGCCTGGAAACCCACTAATGGAGGTAGTGCAGCCGGACGGCAAAGGGGGCGGGGGTTTCCGCATCAAGCCCCAGCGAGAGTGGGGTCCCGGGGCCTGAAGGCCTGCGCGTGATTTGTATTAAGAATTCAGCCCTTTGGATTTTGGACAACTGGGTTTTAAAATAATAGCTATGATTTGAAAAGTCGTGCTAGTAAAAGACAAAGAAAAAAAATTTCAAAGGCTTAAATAGTATTTTTGTTTCTGCAATTAAATGTAAGCCTTTGCATTATCATCTAAATACTGTGCTTTAATTTTCATCCTTCTTTTTTTCTTTCAAAATTTAGAATTTGAATCAATATTACTCTGTTGGTATTTTAAGATGATGATTTCAGTCAGACCTTTCAGAGTTATAGGGTGTTACAGCCGCATCCACTGGTCTTTAAATCAAAGTAAGAAAACACGATTGAAATATGAAATGTACAGCAAAGCTGTCATGGACTAGAGTCTGCGACGGTCCCCAAACGACTGATTGTTACCGAGAGAGGCTTGCAAACGTACACACAGCCCGGCCCGCAGCACGGGAGGGACGAGGCTCCTGGCCTGGGGTTCTGTGAGCCCTCCAGGGGCTCCAGGACGCCTGCTGTGGAAGAGTGCTAGCTGGATACCTGGGGCGCAGGGACGGGAAGGTGCCGACTCGGCACACGCCGGCCTTCACGCCTTCCTCCGTGGGAGGCTGCATGAGGAAAATGCCAGCCTGGAGCTGGGGGCCCTGGATGAATTAGGAGGGGCTGACACCTGTGCGGACCCGATACTGCGGCTCGGGCTTCGGCACGCCCTTGCCTCGGAGCAGAGGCCGCCAAAAGCCCTCTCACACTCTGCCTGTAGCCCCCACCCCGTGCCCCCGGCATCAGCACCCTCCTCGTAATCTGAAACACTCCACGTCCCTGCCACCCCCGAACCTGCCCTCTTCCCTCGGGCTGCCCGCGCCACCCTGCTGGGGTGCTGTCCTTCCCATCTACTGAGTAGAAAAGTCACGACATTCATGGTCAACTTGGGGCTCTCACTGACCAGTGAGTCTCTCTCAGTGGAGTGTGTGCCCTGTTGACTCGTCTGGGCCACTGGTCTACGTCTAACCTCATGGCCCTACTAACATCTCTGGCCCCACACGTCCACACGCTCCCTCTGGGCAAACTGGGACCGTCACATCTAGATTCAGCATTCTAGTCCACCCATCACGGGAAAAGACAGCAACACGGTCCAGCCGGGCCCAGGTATTTAGCTCTTGAAGGGCAGAGTGGCTGCAATCCTATCTCCAGGTAGTAGCACCGGCCTCATCATCAACCTGCAAGGCTTTCGAGTGGATCCCCGGATGTGCCGACTTGTTCTCAGTCTGAAATTGGATCAGCTCTCCAGTGTCCTGGGCCGAAGGCAGTAGGAACGGCGTGTGAGTGGTGAAGGCTACGCTCCGTGCCCTCCCCTCCCCCAGCCCGGGGCTGGGACCATGGTGGGTGACAGTGTGAGGCTCACAGGGAAGGTCTGCCTTCCCCAGCTGCTCACGGGGCTCTCAGCGGGCGGTGGCTCCCTAAGGCGCCTCTCTTCTGGACCCTCATCCTTAATTCAGAGCCTGCTTCTGTTATACAGCGGAGACCGAACCAAGCGAAAACTCACCACTCCAAACACAAGGTTTTGTTCCTTACTTTGAACGCTAACTCCCTGCTCCCAGGCCGCCTTTGATTACCTGCCAAGTAAGAACTGGCTGGACTCTGCCCCTCCCACCGCTCGGGGCAGAGGGACTGGTGCGGACGGGCAGGACTTGTTTTGCTCCAGCTTTCCGGGCCTTTATTGCAACTTTTTACCCAATTTTAAATAGTGTTTTTGCTTAAACTAAGTACCTTTGTAACCCATGGTTGCATTTAGTTCAGGAACTCTATAAGAACTTTAGGGGTGTTTGGGGGGTTTTGTTGTTCTTATCGTTCTTGTTAGAAATGACTATATTATATTTCCTGGCACTACAGCCCTGGACAAGTGCATTCTTTGTCAGACGGTTTTAGAAAATATTGCTGTGACAAAGGAGAGGAGATGGAGACCTCAGGACTCAGGATTTCTTTTCAGCCCACAGATTGGCCCATTAAAGGTTCATGAAGTTTATGAGTGCGTAGCAGTCTGTGTGTTCTTAATTATTTCCTAAAATATCACTCAGACTAGTTCACTGCTGGTTGCTGCGTAGCTCCTCCTTGTGTGTCATGCTCATGTGCCCCCCGTATCTGAAGTGCGCGCACCTTGAAGGAGGCCCCTGTCCCTAGTCAGGTCACTCGCTCCGTTACCTGTTGTGCCCAGAAGGGGATGACCTGGTATAAACAGTGGGTGCTCCTATCGTTGAAAAGAAATAGCCCTCTTTGTAATTTTTTGGGGACCTTCTTTTTCATGTCATTACGATCTCAGGATAAATTTTTTAAAGTAAATATCTTTAAAGCAGTAACAAGGGAACCTTTTTTTCTTTCTGTGTGGGACTTCAGTGGCAACTAATTTTTCTTCTCTGAGGAACACAGTGGATGTCATTTTTACCACATTGAAAAACTGTGCCCTTAGCATCTTGTCAGAGGCCGATGGGAAACTTACCAGGACCCACAGAGTTCTGGGGTTCGCCTCTTGCAGGGCACAGACAGGCTTGGGGGCCCTTTTTGCCCCCTGTGGCGTTCGTCCACATCTGAACTTAAGGCAGCTAGGGTGCCGGGCGTCAGCAGAGAGGTGCTGATGTCAAAATATCTGAAGCACCTTCAAAAGGGAGACTCGGAGTTCATTTTCGTGTAATCATCAGTAAACAGTTTATAGTAACAAAACAATGGATTTAACAAACCAAAATCACCTTTGAGATGAAGAGAACAATCTTAGTCATCAGTTACCGAAATTCAAGCCCCAGACAGATTTTGCATCTTCACTCCCTGATGAGAAGGTCTCTCACTTCAAAACCCTGAAGCTCGACTTGTTCCCCTGGTCGCTTTGAGAGGGGAGATGGCGATCAGCCGGCTGCTTTAGGAACAGCTCACACCGGTTCCCTGCATCGAGGCAAAAAGGAAGCACTGAGTCTTGAAACCGCACAGCAGTGCCATTCAGCAGACCTGAGAACAGACTGGGACCTCTGAGAAGTCTGCACGAAGTTAACAGAGCGGGGGAAGTGTTTGTGACGCCACAGGCTTTTAGGAGCCCCGGGGTGGAACATGCCGCTTTCCTCAGTGCACAGTGGAATTAGCTCCCCCCAGATGCAGGGGCGAAAATACAGCTCTTTGGAGAAGGTGGAGACAGGCAGGAGAGATGCTTCAGACACAGGGAGGCCCCGTGGGTACCGCCACCTCATACAGGCCTGTGGCAAAGATGGGCCAGAGAGACAGTTCTGCTCTGGAGAATGATCCCCTGAACACCTGATAAGGGGACTGTTCCTGAGAAGACGCTAACCAAGGTACTACTGACCATTTATTGAAAGGAGGTCATTTTCATAGAGCTGTGAAATAACATTCCTCTTTGCCCATTTTTAAAGGGGGAAAAGAAAGAAAACTTAAATGCATCAATTACCTAAGGGTTGGGGGAGTTCCTGATTTATAGCTGGAAAATGACTAGTTGTGGCTGTTAGCTTTGTTGCTGGCATTACACACGTACTGGCTTTCTCTAAGGGAACAGGCTGTCGTGAAACGGGATCATGCTCACAACAAGTGAAGACCGTAGAGAAAAACTCAAGAAGGGTTGTAAAGGGCATCCCTGCACGGGCAGGAAGGAGGAATTGAAGAGCCGCCTCTGCTTTCCAGGCTTGAGTTTCCAGCTGTTCCCGTGACATTGCCTCTGGGAACTCAGAGGACACGTGCCCGAAGCCACACTCACAATCTGCTCAGTGTTTTGTGTGTCCGTGACTACCCTGTCTCCATCCTCTCGTGTAAACCGCCACCTAGGGGACACCGGGGTGCTCCTTCTCTTTGCTCAGTGTCTCAGCCGTCACTGAATCCTGTCAGCTTCACCTCCAAGGTCTCACTTAACTCTCTCTCTTGCTCCCCATGCCTGGTTCCACGGCACCTTCGTCTCTGTCCTGGACTGTTGTAATAGCTACACAGCAAGTGGATCCTCCCTTCTACAGTCCGAAAACAGAGCCTTTGAAAGACACATCTTTTCGTGCCATTTCTGCTGCCTAAAAACCCCTAGTCTCTTCCGATTTCTCTCAGGGTACAGACAAAACCTTACAGAACCTAAGCCTTGTGTGATGTGGCCCTTCCCTCCTTGTCTGTTCCTGCCTCTTCCTGGTCTGCCTCACTGCCTGCCGACTGTCCCCTGCCAGAAACAGAAAGGCCCTCCTCCCCAGGGGACTCCCCTGCGTCCCCCAGGTCTCATCTGAGCTGCCTCCCCTCTGTCCATCCAGCCCGGGGCCCTTCGACACTCACTGCTTTGGTTATTTGTCTTTGTTTTGTTTTGGACCACGACCAACCGTGCTCCTTCCCTCTGACACCTATCTTAAAACACGCATCTTCAGCAAGTAATCAAACAAACGATTGGAAAGTTCCAACAAATGATTGGCACTTTCAGCCTGCTAGAAGGTATTTCTGATTAATTTAGTTAATGCTAGCATGTCTCCCTGAGTGAAAGAGGTGTGATAGTTTAAAAAAATAATAGCATGTGGCTGTGTGTTTTTACAGGACTCTGCAGATTATAAATCACCAGTACTTCTGTTTGTTCTTGTTCTTCGGTTTAGTGCTAGAAAGCCACCTTACCTTCACAGGATTGATTCTGGCCAGAGCAACTGGCTGGTTGAAATTACAGTATTACTTTGCCAGCAGCATTGCTAATGCTCTTGTGTTTACAGGTGTGCTGATGGATTAGCCACACCAAAAATGGGTCAGCGCTTCGACGGCTTTCTTTTTGGTTGTGATCATGTTGTTTTGGCAACATAGGAAGTGTTGTTCCCTTTTGAGATACTAGATTAAAAACTATCTCAACCGCGGTTGTCCTTCTTCACACCGCTTTGGAAGAGTCATGGTGTAACGTGGGTTGAAAATCTGTTTCACCAGTGGTGCTGGACACGTCGTTTGTGTTTATAAAGCATTTAAAATGAGGCACCCTGGGCGATGTTATACAGACGATTGGGGCCCCCCAAGAATAAACTTCTGGAATTGGGCTTTTCACAGTTTCAGATTCCTGGTTCTGATAACTGTTGGGTTTAAGTGAAAGAGCGCCCCAAATTTCAGTGTTCACCTAATTTCTTCAGTCAGTGAGCAAGCTTCCCTGGCTTTATAACTCAGACGGCCTCTCTAGTGACGTCCGCGTAGGGGGAGGTACGTGTTCTGGGCAGCAGGGCATCATCTTCTACTAAGGCAGGCGCTCTGCCTGCTCACTTTGAGCACGGCTCGAGTGACGTTTTCAGTGGGGCTGCATCAGAGTGGAGCTTCTCTCCTTGTGTCTTTGCCCTGGGCTTAAATAAAGTAGCTCCACTCGTGTAGTGTCTGTTTCCAAAGCATTTCTTCCATCTGTTCCTACTCTTCTCCCAAGAGCTGTATTGCAAGTCCATTCATTTGTTTTTTTAATTTAATCTTCATTATATTTTTTTCCATTACCACTTAGTCCCCTAATACCACCCACCACTAGCAATCTCCACACTGTTGTCCGTGTCCATGAGTCCTTCCTCCTTTTTGCTCAATCTCTCCACCACACCCTAACCCTCCGCCTGCCCACCAGCTGTCATCCTACTCTCTCTCCACCTATGAACCTGTCCCCATTTTCCTTGTTAGTTAAGTTTGTTCATTAGATTCCATACATGAGTGAAATCGTATGGTATTTGTCTTTCTCTGACTGGCTTATTTCACTTAGCATAATGTTCTCCAGGTCAATCCATGCTGTCGCGAAGGGTAAAATTTTATTCTTTTACAGCCGAGTAGTATTCCATTGTGTAAATGTCCCATAGTTGTTTTAGCCACTCATTGACTGATGGACACTCAGGCTGCTTCCATATCTTGGCGACTGTAATAACACTGCAGTGAACACAGGGGTACTAATGTTCTTTCACATTAGTATTTTGGCATCCTTCCGAGATATTTCCAGAAGTGGGATAGCTGGGTTGAAAGGCAGATCCATTTTTATTTTTTTGAGGTATCTCTGTACTGCATTCCACAGTGGCTGTACCAATCTGCATTCCCACCAACAGTGCAAAAGGGTTCCCCTTTCTCCACATCCTTGCAGGCACTTGTTTTGTTGATTGATTGATGATAGCCATTCTGACAGGCGTGAGGTGATATCTTATTGTGGTTTTAATTTGCATTTCTCTGATGATTAGTGGTGTTGAGCATCTTTTCATATGTCTGTTGGCCCATCTGTATGTCCTCTTTGGAGAAGTGTCTGTTCAGGTCCTTTGCTCATTTTTAATTGAATTATTCATTGGGAGCAGGGTTGTTTGTTCTTTGTTTTTGGTGTTGAGTTTTGTACGATCTTTATAAATTTGGGGTTATTTGGATATTAACCCCTTACCAGATGTATTGGTGAATATGTTCTCCCATTCTGTGGTTTGTCTTTTAATTTTGTTGATTTCCTTTGCTGTGTAAAACCTTTTTAGTTTGATGTAGTCCATTTCTTTATTTTTCTTTTGTTACCAGAGCCTGGGGCGATATTACCAATAAAATATTACTGCAAGCAATGTCTGAGATTTTGCTGCCTGTGTTTTCTTCTATGATTTGTATGGTTTTATGGTTCTATGATTTTTATGGACATTTAAGTTTTTGATCCATTTGGAATTTATTCTTGTGTGTGGTGCAAGAAGGTGGTCTAGTTTCACTTTTCTGCATTGTATCTGTCCAGTTTTCCCAGCACTTCTTATTAAATAAACTATCTTTAGTCCATTGAATGTGCTTGCTTCTTCTGTTGAATATTAAGTGACTCTAAAGGTATGGGTTTATTTCTGGCTCTCTATTCTGTTCCATTGATCTGTGGGTCTGTTTTTATGCCAGTACCATGCTGTTTTGATTATTATAGCCTTGTAGTATCATTTGATATTAGATAATGTGATTCCTCCAACTTTGTTTTTCTTTCTCAAGATTGCTATTGCTAAGTGGGGCCTTTTGTGGCTTCATAAATTTTTGAAATATGTGTTCTAGTTCTGCGAAATACATCATTGTAATCTTGACAGAAATTGCACTGAATCTATAGATTGCTTTGGGTGGTGTGGACATTTTAATGAAGTTAATTCCTCCTATCCATGAACACGGTATGTGCTTCACTTGTTTGTATCTTCTTCAATTTCTTTCTTCATTGCATTATAATTTTCCAAGTATAGGTCTTTTACATCATTGGTTAGGTTTATTCCTAGGTATTTTATTCTAATTGTGAATGGGATTGTTTTCTTAATTTCCCTTTCTGTTCATTATTGGCATGTAAAAATGCAATGATTTTGGTTATTAATTTTGTATCCTGCTACTTGGCTGAGTTCATTTATCAGTTCTAGTACTATCTTGGTGGAATCTTTGGGTTCTCTTTGTACCGTATCATGTCATCTGCAAATGATGGCAGTTTTACTTCTTCCTTTCCAGTTGGGATGCCATTTATTTCTTCTTGTCTGATTGCCGTGACTAGTACTTCCAATACTATGTTGAATAAGAGAGGTGAAAGCAGACATCCCTGTCTTGTTCCCAATTTTAAGGGGAATGCTTGTCGTTTTTGCCTATTGAGTATGATACTGACAGTGCATTTGTCACATATGGCCTAATGTTTAAGTATGTTCCCTCCAATCCCACTTGGCTGAAAGCTTTCATCATAAATTGGTGCTGGGTTTTGTTAAATGCTTTTTCTGCATTTATTGATATAATCATGTGGTTTTTATCCTTCATTTTGTTTATGTGGTAAATCATATTTATTGATTCGCAAATGTCGTACTAACCTTGTATTCCTGGAATAAATCCCACTTGATCATGGTGTATGATCTTTTTGATGTGTTGCTCTATTCGGTTTGCTAATATTTTGTTGACGATTTTAGTGTCTGTGTTCATCAGGGATATTGGCCTATAATTTTATTTCTTTGTGTAGTGCCTTTATCTGGTTTTGGAATGAGGATAATGCTGACCTCCTAAAATGAGTTTGGGAGCCTTCCCTCCCCTTGAATTTTATTAACTAGTTTGAGAAGCAGAGGTGTTAGTTCTTCTCGAAATGTTTGGTATAATTCACCTGTGAAGCCATCTGGTCGAGGGCTTTTGTTTATTGGGAGTTTTTTTGATTACTGCTTCAGTTTCACTGGGTATAATCTGTCTATTTAGATTCTCTGATTTTTCCTGATTTATTTTTCGAAGATTGTATGTTTCTAGGAATTTATCCATTTCGTCCAGATTGTCAGCATATAGTTGTTCATAATATTTTCTTAGAATCCTTTGTATTTCTTTGGCATCAGTTGTTATTTCTTCTCTTTCAACTCTGATTTTATTTATTTGGGTCCTCTTTCTTTTTTCTTGGTGAATCTTGTTAAAGGTTTGTCAATCTTGCTTATCTTTTCAAAGAACCAGCTCTTAGATTCATTGATTTTGGGTTCGTTTTTTTTTAGACTCTATTTCTTTTATTTCTGCTCTGATCTTTATTATTTCCTTCCTTCTACTCACTTTGGGTTTTGTTCGTTGTTCTTTTTCAAGTCCCTTTAAGTGTAAAGCTAGATTGCTTATTTGAGCTTTTTCTTGTTTTTTGACATAGACCCTGTAATGCTATGAATTTTCCTCGTAGGATTACTTTCCCAATGTCCCGAAGATTTTGGATTGTTGTGTCCTCATTTTCATTTGTTTCAGTGTATCTTTTGATTCCTTCCTTGATCTCATTGACCCATTGCCTAATGACATGTTATTTAGCTCCCATGTGTTTGTATGTTTTTCAGTGTTCTTCTTGTGATTAATTTCTAGTCTCGCAGCATTGTGGTCAGGGAAGATGCTGGATATGATTTCGACCTTCTTAAATTTGTTGACACCCGTTTCGTGTCCTAACATATAGTCTATCCTAGAAAACGTTCCATGTACATTTAAAAAGTATGTATATTCTACCCTTTTGGAATGGAATGCTCTGAAGATATCAAATCCATTTGATCTAGTGTGTTGTTGAAGGTTGCTGTCTCCTTTTTGATGTTCTGTCTGGAAAATCTATCCATTGAAGTCAGTGGGGTGTTAAAATCCCTGACTACGAATGTATTTCTATCGATCTCTTGCTTTATGTCCATCAGAATTTGCCTCACATATTTAGATGCTCCTGTGCTGGGTGCATAAATGTTTACTAGAGTTGTATCCTCTTGTTGGATTGTTCCCTTTATCATTATGTAGTGCCCTTCTTTGTCTTTCAGTATAGCCTTGGTTTTAAAGTCTGTTTTGTTGGATATAAGTACTGCTACCCCAGCTTTTTTCTTCCTTTCCATTTGCATGAAGTCTTTTTCCATCCCTCTACTTTTAGTCTATGTGTATCTTTCAGTTTGAGATGTGTCTCTGGGAAGTTGCATGCATGTGGGTCTTGTTTTCTTACCCATTCAGCTACCCGGTGTCTTTAGCTTGGAGCATTTACGGTGATTATTGATAGATACATATTTAGTACCATTTTATTGTTAGACTATTTTCCTGTGGGGGACGCTTTCCTTCTTCTTTCTCTTTTTCTTCTTAAAGCAAGCCCTTTAATATTTCTTGTGGTACTGGTTTGGTGTTAACCAACTCCTTTAGCTTTTTCGTGTCTGGGAAGCTCATTTCTCCTTCAATTGTAAATGACGGCTTTGCTGGGTAAAGTAGCCTTGGTTGTAGGTCCTTGCTTTTCATCACCTTGAATATTTCACACCATTCCCTTCTGGCCTGAAATGTTTCTGTTGAGAAATCATATGATGGTTTAATTGGTGTTCCCTTATATGTAACTACCTGCTTTTCTCTTTTGGATTTTAGAATTCTCTCCTTGTCTTTGAAGCCTTGTCATTTTAATCGTGATGTGTCGCAGTGTAGACCTCTTTGGGTCCAACTTTTTTGGGACTCTCTGAGCTTCCCGGACTTGTGTTTTTTTTTTCCTTCACCAGATATGGGAAGTTTTCAGTCATTATTTCTTCAAATAGGTTCTCAATCCCTTGCTTGCTCTCTTCTCATTCTGACATTCACATGATATGGATGTTGTTCTGCTTCGTGTTGTCCAAACTGTTTCTTTAGCTCTCTCATTTTTAAAAATTGTGTTTTCGCTGCTCTGCCTGGGTGTTTATTTTCTATCTTATCTTCCAAATCACTGATTGGATCCTTTGCTTCATCCAACCTACTATTTATTCCTTCCAGTGTATTGTTTATCTCAGATATCGCATTCTTTATTTCTGACTGGTCGTTTTTCATGGTTTCTATGCCTTTTTTCATGCTGTTGAGTAACCTTATAATCATTACTCTTAAACTCTCTATCTGATAAATTGCTTGCCTCATTTCCTCCAGTTCTGCTTGGGAATTCTCTTGTTCTTTCATTTGGGATCTGTTTCTTTGTCTTCCCATTTTGGCTGCTGCTTTGTATTTGTTTCTATATAGTAGATAGACCTGCAAGACTCTGGTGTAGGCCTTTGTCAGATCCTGCTAGTGACTGGCCCTGGTCAGCCTGTTTGGAGCTGTCAGCAATCCAGAGCATGTGGCGCCCTCTGCTGGGCCTCTTTGTGTGCAGGAAGCCATTCATTTTCAAGATACATATTTCACACTTCCCTATCACTGCTGACAAAAAATAATGGTGATTGCCGAACCAATATGGCCTATAAATTTCTTTTACAGCACCAAAATCATGTACAGACCATTTTATTTTAAATTTTATTGTAGTTGACTTAAAAACAAGATATTTAGAGGATTTCATCTCATGTTTTTAACTGCCAGATTCAGGCTGTCGTGGGAAGCAGCACTCCTCTTTCTGCCTTCAGAGCGGAGCACTGGCAGTGGTCACTTTACCACTGGTGTTTGCCTTGGGCTCTTTCCCCAAAACCAGCCCTTTGTAGGCAGGTGAGTGTGTGATGTTTGAGTGACTAAAGAAGAGCCTTTAAAAAATCACGTCTGTGTAGGCTGAGCAGCAGGACAAGGAGTGCTTTAGGGAGACACAGTCGCTGTCCCCACTTCTGCGTTACTCTCATTTAACATCACCTGTGTTTTGCCCCATCCAGCGTGACTCAGTTGGTGGGGCATCATCCCCAAACCAAAAGGTCACCGATTCGATCCCCAGTCGGAGCGCATGCCTGGGTTGTGGGTTCAGGCCCCAGTGAGGATGCGTACAGAAGGCAGCCAATCATTGTTTCTCTCTGTCACATCAATGGTGAAGTTTCTCTCTCTGTCCTTCTCCCTCCAGTCCCCTCTCTCTCAAACAAACAAACAAACAAACAGCCTGTGTTTTGTCATTGAGCGAGAGACCTTAAGCCCTTGCCTATCATCCCAACCAAAGACCAATTTAAACCCTGTTCTTCTGGCTCTTCTGCCAGTCTGCATGTCTAAATGACAAGGGGGGCGGGGGGCGCCTGGCTGCACGCGGACTTGGCCCCAGTGAGCCTGATCCAGGTCGGCGTCTGAGCTTCGTGGCCGTTCTCATGGGGCGCAGTGCGGCGGCCGCCTTAGTAGCATCATCACAACAAAATGTTATTTTTTAATGTTTATCAGATTCCCTCCCAGGATGTTATTAGGCATTTATTGCCACAGCCATTGCAAATTAGGAATCTGTGACATCAGGACAGCAATAATTTGTAACAAAAACTCTCTGCGCCCATAGACCCACTAGAAGCCATAACCTTGTGGTTCACCATCCCAGGGGTCAAGGTTAAGGCACTTTGCTCTTCTGGGTACCTCTTACCTTTTTGTAGGGTTTTACAGTGAAAAAGTTTCCCTCGTTTCAGTTTGTATTTTTGCCTGGTTTTACTTTATTTTGCCTGCTACTGTTTCCTTTTGAAAAGAGAAAATGTCTGGTGGTTGACTTCTTTGCCCTCCTGACTCCGTTTGGAGCATTCCGAATGGTGCAGTGGTCGGAAGGGGGTTAACAGTTGGTGAGTGAGTGCCGCCTCCAGGGCTGTGCTCCGAGCAGTGGTGGGCAGCCCATTGGAGTAAGTGAGCTTTTGTTGTGAGCCACAGAAATCCTCTGGCATTAGCCACTTCGTGACAAGTTGGAATGCTCAGCTTAGTCACAGGGGTGGCCACTATAGTCTCCTGTCCCAAACAAATTGTCTCAATTTCCAAAATTCAACAGAATGCATCAAAAGCCCTTTTTTACTGTTAAGTCCATCTTGCTTATTCAGAATTACCAATAGCCTTGGCAGTAATTTCTAGAGCAACCATGAACAGGATTTCGCCTGCAGGGATGAAAGACCGGCTCCCTCCCCCATTTAGACCGGCTGTGCTCGGGGCCACAGAGGCCCCACACTCCTGCGAAGTGTCGTTTCCCTCAGGCTACTTCACTGCTTGGATACCCAGAGGCCTGCAGCACACAGGATGAACTCCTTCCTGGGAGCAGGCGTCCAAGGAGCTATTTTATTTACCTCCACCACCTCTCACGGTGTCCACTTTGCTGAAGGGTGCCCTCCAGGAAGAAAGGAGCACCAATCTGATTTGTCAGCTCTCCCCAGTTATGCAGGGGTCCAGTAGACAAACGGAAAATTCTGTAGCTGGCTGCTGTGTGGCATTACACTGGGCTCAGCAAGGGTTGGCAGTGGCAGGGGCCTGGAGAAAGACATGTAGAGCTCTGGGCTAGCAGCAGGCCTGGGGAATTTGGTCTCTACCACTTAGCTGTGTGTCTTTAGGCAAGTTATTTAACTTCTCTGATCCTTTCTTTGTATGTGAGCATAATTCCACCCACCGTCCTCCAGGAATTTGAAAAATTAAATGTGTAAAGTGCCTAGAAAACGTGTCAGGGATGTTTGTAAGTACATACTTCATAAAGTATTAATGTTAAAGTCATCGTCAGTCCCTCCGTGTTCGTGTGCAAAAACCGAGACCCAGGAAGCCAGGATGCGTTGTTCCCATATCCCAGTGACAGTGGAAAGTCAAGACCCCTGGCTTTTCAACCAGACTCCTAAAAACTATAGGCATAGTAACCAACATCTGGCACCCAACAGACACTGAATCTTTAACTTTTTGTTATTTTAAGGGGATTTTTAAAAATCTCTCTAATGTAGACACTCATCATCTTGTGACTGATGATGGGCAGTG
The DNA here is from genome assembly GCA_004026545.1 of Mormoops blainvillei. NCBI lineage: Eukaryota > Metazoa > Chordata > Mammalia > Chiroptera > Mormoopidae > Mormoops > Mormoops blainvillei. The sequence goes on along the minus strand of PVJD01007975.1, from coordinate 23,419 downwards.
CAGACTGGGGCAGAGATTATAGGTTAGGGTTAGATGGGGCCTCTGAGGCCCCTTCACTTGCCTGGTAGGTTTTATGTTCGGATTTTCGTTTCCTCCTTTGTTGTAATGGGTGTGCTAAAGGAACCGTTAGTTTCATATACATGTTAGTTACACTGCGTGTGAAACTGAATTTGGTGGAAGCTTGAATATGTGGCCATCTTTTGTTCTCTATAGATCCATTTAAAACATTTTTAGTGGCTGTGATGGGCTAGATTACCACTCTTAGGAGGCACACACACACCTCGGAGAGCCTAGACGTACACGTGAATTGTTTGAACATACAAAGGGAGGTGCAGACTGCTGTACAGGCAGAGTCTCAGAAGACAGAGCCCCAGGGGGGCACAGGAGGGTGGGCAGCACAGGACCGGAAGCCCCGGCCTGGTCCTGAAAGGACAGGCCCACATAGACTGGGGCTGGGGAGCAGACAATGACTTGAAAGTAGTCTCCAGGCTGTTACCTGTTCATCAGTTAGGGGTGCTCTCCCTGGGATGTATCCGTTAGCAAGCTGAGAGAACTGTCCCAACAGGTGCCACTTGTCCTCTTCTGAAAGTTAATCAGTGCTAAACTTTTTTGTTTGAATGAAAACACCTCAGAGGAACCTAAGATACTTGAGCTAATGCCAGCTGTCTCCATGCTGCTGTTAAGACCCTGACCATATAGGAATGTGTTCGTAGCTGCTGGGCAATACCTTTATAAGGGTGGGCCAACCAAGAGGTGAGTCAGAAGCCAGTGGGTGACCTCGGGCCCATTCTGAATGAACTGCAGTGGGTGCTCTATAACACTTATCAGACCGTCGTCGTGCCACGTGGAGCCTCAGTGAGCTGGGCACTCACGGCTCCTTTCTTCCAGAGCCACACTCACATCATTAGTCTTTCAGCCTTCTAGAATGTTCTTTCCAGGCCATCATCAAGTGTCAGTTTGTACAGAACTTCCCCGAATGTTTTAAATAATATTTAAAAGAAAAAAGAAACCCACTCAAACCTTTAATTCTTTGAATTTTCAAATGGACCATGTTTGAACTTTTTCTACAAGCCAGAAAGTGGAATCCATGGCAAATAGCTACACACTAAAAGACTAGCATATTGTTTTTTATTGATGACTTATGTTAGTCTTTTAACAAATCTTTAAAATGTTTTTACTGTTATACATTAAGAGCGAACAAATGACTATTTAATGGAGGCAGAGTGGGTGGCAAGCAATTAATTTGAAACAGGCAAGCAAAGTAGGTTTTTATCTTTCTTGTTAGCTTTACTTCTAAGCGTAGTAAATATTAGTGGCCAAATCTTTGAAACGTTTTTTAAAGGTACTGCATGAAAAAGAGCTTGACTACAGTGTGGAGTCTTTTAAAGATTTTGCCACATTGCCATCTTTCTTTGCTGTAAATTTTCTGGGAGAATTAACCACCTTGCTGTTCAAATCCACCCCTCCCCTGATTACCTGCAGTTAGAGAAATGATACTGCATGACATTTATCTCCTTCAAATCCAAGAATACCCTTTGCCACTTTGCAGTAGTGAAAAGGTTTGTCTCAGAAAGTAGACACAAAACTAAGCAAACTAAGTCACCAAAAAGATGAGTTGGTGAATCTGCATGGCAGTGGGGAAGGGGTGGACCTATTAGGACAGGAGCCTTAATTAGAGACACTCACAGCCAATTTAAGTTCTGCTTCTATCCTGTCACCAGAAACCCTACAAAAACAAATGGAAGTCTGATGTTTATTGTGTAATTTTAATATAGGGAAATTGGTGTGTTTTAAATAGCACCTAAGTTCAGAATGTTAAATAATAGGGCTGAAGGGAGTTTTGGAAATGCTTTCTCTCATATTCATTATATTAGAAAACTTAGGTCAAAGAGTTTTTTTAAAATAACATTCTCACACTGCTTATTTGTTTTTCATCTCTTCTGTTTATTGATGCGAGGATACTAAGTGATGTTAATAAAGAGTCAGACCTTTTTAAGTGTTAGAAGTTAATTTTGCTTGCTTTTGTAATTCCTGTTCTTATTTCAAGTACCCCCTTTTTTGCGTATATTTCTCTGTATAAATCTTGACAAGCTTAAAAATGTGGAATTTATATTATTTGGAATTTTTACGTAGTGCATTAAATAATTACTTAGTAATAGAGTTCAGCCTCTCTCTCTCCAGGAAGTAAATTACTTTATGCAAACATAAGAAATCATAGCCCCACCCCGGGCATAAATGCACTATGAGAAATGGCCGCCAGGGCGGACCGCTGCCAGTGTGCATGGTCAGTATACAGATGCATGTGCTTTCTCTTTCATACAGGCAAGGCAGCTTTCCAGGCATGAATCAGAGTGGACTCGTGGCCTCCAGCTCCCCCTACAGTCAGCCCATGAACAACAGCTCTGGGCTGATGAATACCCAGGCGCCGCCCTACAGCATGACGCCCAACATGGTGAACAGCTCCACAGGTAACCTTGGTGGCCCCGGGCTCCCGGGCTGCCGACCCTGTCCCTCGGCCCTAGGCCCGCCCCTCTGACTGTACAGAATCCACTCCAGCTGTGGATCATTGGTGAAAAGGGGGAAATACTGCATTCCTGCTTCTTGGAAATTTGTGCAGTCCATCTAACTAAGACTTGAGGATTACATTTTCTATAAATTATTTTTATTCATTCCGTATATAATATAGGGACATATTTTAAGTGTCATTGGAGATGATTTGCTAAATATATACACTAAGTTCTTTCAGGGGCTGTTATGGGAATGTTGGATGACCCATGACAAAATCTGTATTCTCCATTGATAGTGGTAGAGATATATTTTGAAATCCTGCTTCAGAGGAAATGATTAAAGGCCAGAATGGGGGCAGAGGTTGAAGTACTTTTTTTAATTTAGGGAAACTCACCTTTAAATGTCTACATGAGAAAGTGCTCTTTGAACCGTTTCAAATTTTTCATTATGTTTAAATTTTTCAGCCCACTTGATGATCTCAACTGCATTCTTACCAAATCCCATCTGATTAGTGCAGTAGAATTCTGTCAGTTTGTGGGAATAATTAAGACTGTCCAAAACTGTACAAATATATTCCATGTTCTTAGACTCCTTAGACCCTGAACCTCCTCTTTGAGCCCCCTGCCCACCTAGGGGCCGTGAGTGCTGCTCCATGATGCTTTCCAACATGTGAGAAGTTTATGAGGCTTGGCCTCCCCGTGTTACCTCTTCTCATTTCCCCTGCCTCTTACCACCTTCCTGACTGCTCCCTCTCTGCGAGGCCACCCGAAGCTATTGTTTCTGGGTCAGGCAGAACGGACAGCTAGCGGCTGGGCTTGCTTCCTGTCTGAGCTTCCGAGAGTCCTTGGTGTCTAGGGTCTAATTCACTAGAGCCTTTCCCTGATGACTTCCCCTTGAAAAGTTTGTGGAAAAGGAAACAATAGAAACTAGTGGTGAAAGTGAAAGTTTTTAAATAAACAGATTGGCCCTTCCTGATGTTAGGCAGGCAGTCATTCCTCCCAGTGATGTGGCTGTTTTACACTTGCAATGAAAAGTGCAAAGCTCTGAACAGTCTGTGAGCTAGAAGCTTCCCCACTGTCCCAGGTAATAATAGGGACTTTGGGTTATGACATTATGGGTTTTGTCTGTCTTACTGAAATAAAATTACTGCAGAGCATTAAAACTAAACAATAAATTCTCACCTACTATTAGCAATACTCATTTTTCCCTTTTTCCTTTGGACTTCAGAGCAGCAAAAATAACCAACAACAAATAGATAGCACTGTGCCCTGCCTAAGAAGATTTATGTATTCCTAAGGAATAACCAATTTAATGGAGATTCACAGAGAGGGGTTTTTTTTTACTATTATTCAGATAATTCAGTTATTTGTTATTTCATAAGAGGTAATCTGTTCCATGAAAAGCCATTTATCCTCACAGGCTTTTGTACAGGCTAGTCATATATATATATATATTCTTTTTTTATTGCATTGCGCATTTTGAAATATTGAATTTTTAATAATTTAAACATTTATCAATTTTTTTTCTACACATTCATGTGATTTTATTTCAGCTTTATTAAGTCAAGGGCTACCTGATAGGAAGTAGTCATCCAGCACATCCGAAGAATATTGACGATGTAGCGTTTACCGCCCTTCTCTGATGGGCGCACGCGTGTCTGCTAGAGCTGGGGGACAGGCTCTGGGGAAACGGAGTGGCCAGGCCGTTCGATGCGGTGAGCGCCTGCGGAGCGTTTGGGCGTGAAGGCGCACACTCAGCTTTTCTAGAGATGGGCCCCAAATGGCTTGGATCGCTGTCGCGTCAGTCAGCGTGGTTTGGGCCCATGGACAAAACTCCCCAGTGGAAACTGACAAGCATTTTCTCCATCAGAAGACACTTTTGGAGACAGTGGAGATAGTACAGATAATGGCCGGGGTGGCGGCGGGATCCCCGGAAGCTCACAGTAGCAGCCGAGGGCACTGGCATTCGCACCCTCTGCCGAGTTCGGACAGTCGTGCCCTAGACAGCGAGCCGGGCCGCGAAAGCCCTCCCGCGCGGTGGCCAGTTGTTCCGGGCGTCCGTGAGCAAGCCGGTATTGAAATACAGTCAGCGTGCGTACGAATGTGACAGCTATTTCTTCACTGAACATACTGGGGCGGGGGGGGGGGGTGGCGAGCAGTGGGGAATTTTCCTCTAAAGGAGCTGTGTTTTTAAAGAAGTATTTGGATTAAAAGATTAGAATTATGGATTCCTATGGGCAAAAGTACAGTGACAGATAACCTTGTTAAATACAGCCTTCCGTAGTACCGGTGCTGCGAGTCGCCTGGCACCTATTGGTGTTGCGTTTTTTAACAGTCTTCAGCCATGTAACGTTCATTAGCCTGCGCACACGCCCGCGTCCTAAAGACGACAACTAGGGTCCCGGCAAGGGGCCTCGGCACTGGGCCTCGCGCCGGCGGCCGTGCGCCCCCCAGCGTGTGCCGGGCACTTCCGGCCGCAGGGCCTGCAGACCGGAAGGGGGCCGCCACGCGCGGAGCCGGCCCCGCCAGAGCCCTGCTCAACCCGAAGTGCCCCGCCCGGGTGCTCCTAGAGCAGGGGCCCCAGCGCCGCCGGCCCTGAGCAAGGGGAAAGGCGGCCACGCGCCCACGGCCACCGCGGCCCCTTCAGCCCCCGCAGAACTCGAGAGCGGCCTTGCAGGGACCCCTGAAAGGCTCCCTGAAACTCGGGATTCCTGGGCCCCCTCAGAGTTTCGGGGCGGGGGGCGAGGGCGGGGGCCTGCCTTGCTGGCAGACTCCTCAGGTAATTTTTACGTGGGCACCGTAACGCTAGATGGGGAGGCATTTTGCGCAGCCGCCTCTGGCCGCGCCGTGCGGCATGGGCTTTCGGAAACCGGGCCTAGAATGTAGAGCTGCCGGGCGGGGAGCCCGCCTGCGCCTTGAGTTTCGGGTCTCGAGCACCACTGCTAGAGGCTAGAGGCTGCCTCGGTAGTTTATAACTATTGTTGGGGATTTTGTTCGCTGGCTTGGAATTAATGATTTTGGGTGAATTGCCAACCCCCCCCCCAAAATAAATTATGAAAACCATGCACCTTAAGCTGGTCTAAACCTACACTGAGTTACACTGAGCACGTGGCCCCCCTCGCCGGAGGGAGCGGGAGGAAGGGCGGCTTCCCGGAAGCCGCGGGGCAGAGCGGGCGTGCTGGCTTGGCCCGCGCTCAGGTTTCCGGGGGGCGCGCTGGGGGGCACCGCACGGGGTCCCGCTTCGCACTTGTGCACTCCGTGGAGGGGCGTCAGCCTAGGGGAGTTTCGGGGGATTCTTCCAAGGCCTTGCTGATGTAGGCGGAGAGGTGCTTCTCCTGCGCTCTTCTCACTTTGTGTGTGTTAATAGTGTGCTTTGTATGTTTGCCACATATAAAAATAGTCATGAATGTCTATAGATGAATGCACATAGATAGGCCCTTTTGTGTTTTCAGAAACAAGGAATAAAATATTTTGCAAGGTATGGTATATTATTTATCATGGAAAGAAAAGAGCTATTTGTGTATTTTTCGTCCAATTTTACCGTCTTCTGGGAATGATTTTGCAGCCTTGCAAAGAGACTGAGAAGGGAAGTTGGGAGAGTAGGAATGAATGTTGAAGTTCACTTTTACTCACACCATATGTTCTTTATGTTGTTTTTGAATGTATTAAATCCCGGGTGAAATAGCTGCCTTAGGACCTTGACCCACACTTACTTTAACAAATCATTCAGGCTCTTAAATTTCGACAGTAAAGCCAAAGGCTAGTGCTTGCAGTGTGTTTACGGCGCTTCCCCGCAGAACACACCCACAGGCCTCTTACTGCCCCTTTTATGTCGGTCTGAGCTTTACCTGCTGGACTTGGGTGCCTTGATTTAACACATTCTTGTAATAGCGGTGGCCTTTCTGTCCTGGGAAAGGAGAAGGAAACAGTGCCCCTGGAGTGCCATTGCCCTGGGAGGCCTGGGAGGCTTTGCATGACTCACTGAGAACTCTACTAAGAGGTCAGAAATAAGCATTTCAGCAAACGAATAATAAAAGCCGCAGTCAGGAAAGACCTTATGGTCCCTTTAGTAGGATAAAATTTACATTGTAAGGCAGGAGTACTAAATAAAACTATTTCTCTACATCCTATCCTGATTTATCTCTCAAAATAATAAAGCAATGCAATTTTGACAGTTTTCATATTTGCATAGCACAAATGCCCATTTTAAAATATATAACATTTTATATATTTTAAATGAAGCTTAGAGAATTTCAAATCAATATATATGCTTGTATTTGTCTGTCTGATTTTTAAATCAGTGTAAATTATTATCATTAATTATCATGATACATATTGACCTAGCTCCTTATGCTTCAAAATTGTTTTTGTGTACATTAACATATTTAATGCATGAAGAAAGGTACCACTATTTTTTTTAAATACTTAGGCATAATATATGATAAATACCAACAAAACTATTTGTTAGGACCTTTGGAGAAGAGGACTTAACAGAAGACATGTGTCCATGACTTTGCCACTTTCTCTGGATTTGTGTGGCTTTCATTCCTCTGAACCCACTCTGTGAATAACTAACCAGGACATGCGGACTTTCATGAATAAGCCTCTCTTTCCATGCTCGTCCTGCTTCCCCCAGCTTATATTCCTATAAGAAGGGTCTTTCTTAATGTACAGATTTACCAACTCATATCTCGCTGGACCCCAGAGATAAAACCGCCCGAAAGCAACAAGGCGGGCTTCTTCGTGTAATATCTCTCAGCTGCTTTTTTGAGGTTTCACACATTCACAAAAATAACAGCATTTTTAGCTGATCCCAATAGATTTTTCTGTGCAGCTGCATCACTTGAAAAAGCTTTTTGTTCCAGTTCTTAAAGTCTAAGTATTGAAAGTAATTTGAAAAAAAAAGAAAAACATCCCAATTATGATTTGTGTGTGTGGTGATGACTTCAAGGGCTGACTGGGCTGCAAATAGGCTTTGAAAAACAAGCCACAGGAAAACAGGCATTTCAGAGTGCACCATTGAGTGTGCCCATGTAAACTCCTGGGCACGTGGCAGGGCAGGCTTTTTTGGCAGGACCTCTGGTCTCAACCTGCAGTGATGCTAACGATATTAGCAAATTAGCACCACGGAGCTTGCCAGCTAATTCGCCAGAGCCCTGCTCACTCTCTCACTGCTGTAATTAAAACTAATTATTTTCTAAAACATAGTAATACACGAATATGTGCAATAATCGTTTTGTAGTGGGCAATCTGTGGAGCCTTTTCTAAAGCTTCCTTTTTCTTTGTTTTTTTTGGCACATCGCACTCCGCGTGCAGTGCCTTGCTGGAGCCAGCACTCTCGTCTGCAGGATGTAAAGTGGGTCCTGTCCATAGAACCTCAGCTTTACCTCATTTTGAAATAGAAATGTTTTCTGGTCTTCGCTCACTTCTGAGGCTCAGGGTTCTCTGCATTCTCTTCCTCCACCTCCATCTCTCCTCACACGTCTGTCTGGCATGGCTCTCACAGCCAGTGTTGTGCAGATGGCTCTCACAGTGGGGCTCTGCAGGAACTCAGCTGTCATTCCCTGGATGTCTACACTCATTTTCCACTGTAGCCCTCCTCTCCCTTCAAAAAGAAACCCAAACCCATATTCTTCACTTGAAAATGTCTATTCGTGTTTGCAATAAATGTGTATAAATTACTCATTCTTTGGTGACCCTGTCATTCTAAAGCGCAGATGAAGCTGATTGAATTTCTGAACCTAGAGATAGAAGATGGGTTTTGCCTGGGGTTGTTGGGCTGACCCTTGAGCTGGTGTTGGTGTCTGACCTGGGCATTTGAGCTCCGCTGCAGACTGAACAAATGCACGCAGTGCACCAGGTGGGAAGGAAACCAGCCCACTGCAAAATAATTAGAAATTCTTTCCTTCAAAATGTACTTTTGATCATTGCCTTTGAAGTCTCATGTCATGATTGCCTTCCATTATTATAGACTAGTCCACATGCAGTAGATAAGATTTTCAAATGAAACAATGTAAAGTGTCAGATGATTTTGCAAACTATAGGTTATGTGAATTTAGAAAATTAAGAAAGCACTAAATCCTCCAGTCACCAGGTAAAAATTATATGCAGCCAGCATTTGCTTTCAACACCTGATGAGCAATTCAAAGATTGGGCTTACAGCCACTCGTCACCTACTCTATTAAATAATGTTGCTGTAAGTTGACTTTTAGTGGTTTGGGTCTTGAGTAAATGATTGCTTTTTTTGTTTTTTGTTTTTTGTTTTTTAAGATAAAGGATTGCCAGAATGTCATGCTATTCAGATTTCAGAAATTAGTGTGCTCTGAGTTACAATTTCTTTTTCCTTTTATTCCTTCAAGGGAAACCCGGGTACCCCACGCATCACTTGACAACTTGTGTTAGCAGGAGCTCAGCCTGATGAATCACATGTATAATCCTAAACTCTCTCTCCTGTTTTCGATTAGCATCTATGGGTCTTGCAGATATGATGTCTCCTGGCGAATCCAAACTACCCCTGCCTCTCAAAGCAGACGGTAAAGAAGAAGGCACTCCACAGCCTGAGAGCAAGGCGAAGGTATTTCCTTTCTCCTCTGCACGCGGTGTGTGGGCTGCCTTGCTAAAGCTGCCGTGTTCTTGAGTCACTGGTGTTGGCCGACACTTTGTTTTCTGTTTGGTTTCTTCTCTCTGCATGCCTTCATTTCGTGCAACATGTTTGTAGTCTTTCTTTCCCCACCCCCCTCATGCTGTGGATCTGAAAGTTACTAGTTCTTACGGCATTAACTCATGGTCGCGGGAGAGGGGTGGAGGGACAAGACCCACCTAAGAGAAATGCTTTGGGGGTGGGGAGAAGTAAGGAATCTTGCCTGGTTTTGATTCTTGCAGCCATTTTCTCTGCCTTCAGTTTATAGCTTCCTGTTTTGGCCGCCTCAGCAACAACAACATACTTAATATTTTGCTTTCCTGCCTTATTTGATAAATAAGGTGAACAGCTTTTTTTTTTTTTTTTTTCTTTTCTTTCATAAGGGGTAACCCATGCTTAGCATTCCATGTAAGCTTGAAGTAAGCATGGTGGCTTAGGGGCCTTATCCAGCATCCAGCAAACTTACCAAATTATACTAATTAAGAATGCTGTTTTAATACCTTTATATGTGTGTGTTTTTGTGTGTGTTGTTTGTACATGTCTTTATATATATCTATTATATATATAAAAGTTAGTCTGTTAAACTGGATGTACTTTTTGTTATTTTAAATAAAGTTTGCCCTACCTTTGTCATTTTTTTTTTTTTTTTATTCCTCTACCACAGGATAGCTACAGCTCTCAGGGTATTTCTCAGCCCCCAACCCCCGGCAACCTGCCAGTCCCTTCCCCAATGTCCCCCAGCTCTGCTAGCATCTCCTCATTTCATGGAGATGAAAGTGATAGCATTAGCAGCCCAGGCTGGCCAAAGACTCCATCAAGCCCTGTAAGTGGCTCTGGTTTTTTGTGTTTTTTTATTTTTTTCGGGGTTTTTTGATAATTAACTAATTCTACTTTAATGCTTGCTTATTTATTTGTTTTATAAGACTTTTTCTTCAATAATTTATCTATGAAAGGGATTCTTTATAATTATATCAGTAATAAAATGAGTAAAGTTGATGTGCATCATGGAAGTTGATTTCTGTTAATGAAACCACTGCTGTAAAGAAGCACCTCTGTACCGAGCATGCGATTGTGTTACTGGGTCCAAACTCCCTCACACAGTGACTTTGTTTAAATGTCTAATCCGTTGTGCACCTAAGAAACTTAAGAAAGTTAAAATGAGGTACTTCTCCATTTACGTGGGAACTAATAAGCAGCTAAGGAGTAAATGACAGGTTTGGCATTTGGCCTAAATCTTTCATGGGCTGTTGTATCTGAAACATCTTATTTCAAAACTGCCTAAAAATACAAACATTACCCTCTGGGCGTGGTTCAGCATAATACCAGCCCTGCTTTATTTCCATCTATATCAGAAATTAACAGAAAAGCTGTGGAAATGTTAGTGCACGTGACTATTTGGAATGCTACTTTTAGGTTAATAATGTATGCCTACATTATAATCATTGGAGATGAAAAATTATATCCTGCACAGGACTTCTAATAATCTTGAAATTAAGTGTGATTTCCAAATGATATATTAAACAAACAAAAATGATAATGTGTATATAAGGAAATTTTTTAGCCTTTATGTTCCTCTGCCCATAGAGTCTGTGTTTTCCTACCAAAGAAATTAATTCTATGCCATTAAAAAAAAAGAATGGCACTGTAGTATCCGTTATTTTACATTCATCTAGTGAATCAAAAGATCTTTTAAAAAACCTTAATGTGCAATTACTTGCCAAGAAAGCTTAATTAACACGTTAATTTTTGTAAGCTGATGTATTGGAGAGCATGGCTCAGGAAGAGCAAGTTGGAGAAGTCTCTAACTGCAGAATCTGGCGATCTAGTCAAAACCCAAAGGAAGCTGCTGTTCATTATCCATTCGATGGTTTAAGCCAGTGGAGCTGAAGGTTTAAAGAGTTGGTGGTTCTTGTAAATGTTTGTAAAATTCATATGGAGCTTTAGTCTAACCAGCATTTTCCTTTTCAGAGGAAGAAATGGTAGATATTCACTGTTACCTTCTCTGTAGACATGTTTTGCTTTTGCAACAACCAAGATGAAGTGAAAAATGCTTCTACGATGGGTTACGCAGAACTAATGGGAAGGGAGAATGCAGCTCCTAATTTTGATGTTTTTGTGTTACTTGCTTTGAATCTCAGAAGGCATTCAGCATTGTGGGGATTTCCCCACAATCGACCTGGTTCGTGTTGTTTTAATCTTAAGAACAGCTTTTTTGAATCAGTAATACTCTTGTTAACAGGTAGAACTCAAATTATAACTTTCCAAAAACATTTGTATGTTGGCTTAGAGGGAAAAATTTTAGAGGTTGAAAATCTTTAAAATCATAAGATAATAATAAAGATCAATAATTTATTTAAAACAAAGACTACTGGTAGACTATGTTAAAAAATTCTACCTTACCAATTTCTGAATTATAAAGAATGATCAAGATATTTATTATATTTGAGCTTACTAGTTGCATACACCCACTTTCTACTTCAATACAAGAAAAAAAGCAAATTAAAATAACTTCATTTTCTGATTAAATACAGTTATACTTAAAATTGCATATGACTTTCCTCTTTTTTCTAAATATTTCTACATACATTACCTCTTCCTGTACCTTAACCGTTTTAAGAATTTGTAAGCCAGCTTCTGGCTCCTGCGGTGGGTAAGGGCGAGAGGCGCTGCAGCTGGGTGGTGGGAGATGTTAAGTGATCGCTCTAGATGAGAAAACAGCCATTCTCTTGAATGAGATGCCAATTCCATAAAGGACCAAAGGAGACTGTAGTGAAGGACCTCAGATTATCTCTGCTATCACATCACAGCAGATATGTCCATTCAGGGATATTGACCTGCTCTGTCGGAGACTGACTTCAGCTTGTTCTTAGAGTTGCCCTTACCAGTGTCCCAAATAAAGCCTGTCTGATAGCAGGCCGGACACAGACTAAACAGTAAAGACGTCCTGTGCTTTGACAGTGCCCTATGGGCCAGCGCTATGTTGTTACAAAACATTCTAAAATAAAAATAAACATTTGCACATACACATATTACCGGGCATATGGTAAAGACTGCTAAAATGTAAATCTGCCTAAAAGACTTGAGGAAAGATGTACTTATAGACTTAATTAAATTATATGCAAGGAAAACATTTGTGGCACTATAATATGTCTTACTGTGATTTTCAGCAATCCCCATTCCTTTTTCTTGCCTTCACGGCAGTTTCATGCAGTAGGATACAATTTTTACAACACAGAAACAGCATGAGATGGTCTTAGTGACCTGGGGAAGTTAACCCGTCTTTCTGCAGAGCTCGTTAGTTTACTTGTTGTCAGTGGGTAGAGTGTATAATGATGTTCATCCGAAAGCCACAGCATAGCTAATGTCTGAGTTAGAACGTCTCTGTTGAGCCTGATCAGTGATAAAGTATGGACTCTTGATTTCCCAAGGCTTTCGTTTCCCTTTGTCTTTTTCTCTCCCCGGACACCCAGACACTAGCTTTGGTCATCGGCTAGGAATCAGACCCTGAGGCTGGGAGTGCAGAGGTTAAGAGGTGGCCTTGGGCCCGATCCCCTCGCAGCTTCAATCTTACCAGATACTGTCCACGTTCACTTAGCTCCGTGCTCACAGAAATCCTTTTTGTAAGACATTTTGATCAGCTGTTAATCCTTATTGGAGGGTGCCAGGCTTTGCATACCTTTTTTGTCCACATGAGTATTCACTCGTAGAACGCATCCTACCAAGCACCTTCAGTGCACAGTCACTGTTGATGATTCCAAGTCAGCAGGAACTCAGAGTCGAGTCAGGAGAGCGGAGGGCAGACAGATGACCCCATGCAAAACATGGGCTTTCTACACTGTGTAACCCAGTGCCACCAAGGGCAGGTGAGCCTGCAGTGTGACAGAGGTGAGGGGAGCGGGCATCAGGGAGGAGCGTGTCCTAGGACCTAAGACAGGAACGGGGCCTGACCTCATTCATTCGGATGCGTTTTCCTACATCGTAACACCATGAAAATGCTTTTTGAAGCTCTAAAATCTATGAAAAATGACTCTGTTAAGAACTATTATCTTCATTAATCTTTTCTAATTTTAAGAGAACAAGTTGAGATATGCAGACATTGAACTTAAGTTCACTTAACAAAGAAAGGTAAGAAAAGTTAAACTATGTATATAGTCAAGCTAATTTGAGACCAGTTTCAGGTTAGGAGTATCCACTCCTTTCCTAAGTCGGAACAAACCCTCTCGGAGCCTCGTCACTTGGATCCTGAGTAACTTCTTCCAGAGCCCTTCCCAGCTTGGGTTTAGAGAGGGCTGGGCAGTTGAATCTTATATTCAGGATGTCAGGAAAGTAACTTTATATCAAAATGATTGCTTTTATTTCTCTTTTACTGAAATCGAATCTGAAACTTTTTAGTTTTTTCACAAATGAAACGCAAGAGGGTGGCCAGGGTGTTTTAAATTGATTTTAGGTGCGAATGCTTTCCTAGTATCCTTACTTCAAATTTTCATCCATTTTCTTTTTAGAGTACCTCCAAAAAAGAAAAAATTCAGTACTAGGATTTAGAAACCTCCTGATAATAATTACCCCATTAATGATGACAGAGCTCCTGAAATGTTACCAGCATGAGAATGTGGTATAAAATGTTAGAACAGTTTTTTTTGTAGTCAAATATTCCTTGGCTATAAGAATAAGAAAATAAATTTTAAAAAGCTACAGTTGTCTATACAGTATACTCCATATTCTGAAACATACAAGGTCATGTCAACAGAATTGGAATGTGTGCCTATATTTTTAAGCTCTTATCTGAAGTAATTTTGAAGCGACTGTCTTGCAGTTTAGCTTCAGCACCAATGTAAATTCTAAAAGATCACACTACTTTTTATCCTACCATTCCACATTTTTCTTATTTACATCAACTGTATCACCCATTTCTGTATATTTGATGTAAAGATTTTATGCCTCAGTACTTCCAGAGCTGAAGGCTTAAAATTTCAGTGAAAATAGCTTGGGAGAATTACATGTTGATTGGAGGAAAAGCTGCCAGTCAGCAGCTTTGTGGGTTTATTCTCAGGCCTCCTTGCTCAGGCCCTGCTTTTATTGGGGATCCTCTTGCTAAATAAAGTAAAAATCAAACCTGAATGGCAATCATGTTATTTAACCCCCAAAATTTCAGCAATGTGTTTAGAATTATTTTAAGCTAAATTTAATGCAGAAGAGTTCAGAAAAACTCCATCTAAATAATGGCTCTATGTTGCAAATGATAACCTAGTAAATAAACATGACTGAATGAAATAAATTACTACTCCAAGGAGACCTTTATAGGGAATTTAGACGTGATTTTGTGCAATAACCCCAGAGTTACAAATTATTACAAGTGCATGAATATTGTTACAAATATAGAGACACAAAAGAAAGGGAAACTCTGCAGTTGGGCTGGTTTAGGACTAAAAATGTTCCCTTCCCGCATCATATAATTCAGATAGTGGGCTTCAGGTGTGCAGAAGCAACAACTTTTGACATTTTAGTATCAAGTACAGTTAGAAAAATAGTAGACCAAGAGTCAGAGCATCAGTACATGGCATATAAACACGTGTGTCAGAGTAAATATGTATTTATCTATAGATATGCTGGGACTATGAAATAGCACGTGTTCATGGTTAAAACATGGTTACCTAAGAAATCTATTAAAATAATTATCTACTAGGCCTTCACCATGGCAGAGAGGTTTAAGACATCTTAAGTAGGGAAAGCTGGCATGAGTTTACAAAGCTCTCAGGTGAGCATGGGCCCACGCCTCTGGCCCATGATTTGTGACCTACCTCTTATTTTCAGCAAGTTCCTTTTGTTTGCCCTTCCTCCATACGATTGAGAGTTTTACTGGAGACACGGATTCGCCATTCTTATTTTGACAAGGAAAAGTAGAGTCCATACAGTTTTGGGGGCTCTGTAATATTACACGTGAAATTTTAGATTCACTGTGATCATTCTGTGAGCTAACACCCTTTTATTTTTAAAAATGACATGAGGCGTCATTGGAATCTTGCCTTCTGGGATTCAATGCTTATATCAATAAGTAAAAGAGGTTTTGGTTTCTTTTTTTCTTAAGTATATAAAAGGTGGAGTTTGGGCCTTTGTTTAAAGTCAAAGTAAATTCTTAATTAAGAAATGTATAGTTTGTGCCTGAACTAGTAGCCTTCATTCCTAATTGTTGTGTGATATAGTAGTAGTTTTTTACATTTCTTTCTCTTTCTGTACTTGGTAGCTCATTGCTTTTTTTCTCACCTTCTTCCCTTTCCCTCTGCCCACCGTGCCCCCTCTCCAAATACTCCTCTGGGCTCCAGAAGTCCAGCTCCTCCTCCACCACTGGGGAAAAGATCACAAAGGTGTACGAGTTGGGGAACGAGCCAGAGAGAAAGCTGTGGGTCGACCGCTACCTGACCTTCATGGAAGAGAGAGGCTCCCCTGTCTCCAGCCTGCCTGCCGTGGGGAAGAAGCCCCTGGACCTGTTCCGACTCTATGTCTGCGTCAAAGAGATTGGAGGTTTGGCCCAGGTAAGAACGAGTGCATGAGTCGGCGAATGGGCAAATAAGGGGACATTCCAGATAGATCTTACAGCAACTTTCTTTGACTATATAGGCTCAGGTTGTTTTCTCACAACAGTAAAGCTAAGCCTGTGAGAAAGTCACCTTCGTGGGGACCCATGCAGGGGACAGCATTGGGACCAGGGAGCTTGGCTTTGCAGACAGCTCGCAGACTGACCTCAGCAGGTCCTTTATATGGGCCTCAGTCCTCATCTGTACACTGAGGCCCTGGGCTAGGTTCCTCTTTAGGACCCCTGACAGCCGTAGAGTTCTGTGGGATCTGCTAAGTTCTCATAGTAAATACTCCAGAAATGTTTTGCAAATGACCAAATTAATTGTCTGAATTGGCTATCAATAAGGCTTGTGGTTTCCCTCTGTCCAGAGAAATAATCAGGAAAATTAGTCATACTTGTAAAACCACGTCCCCGACACTGGGTCCCATGGAGCCAACACCATCCTTTTCCACAGGGCTGAGGAGAGGATAGGCCAGGGGGCACCTGGGGTGCAGAGTTTTGGGAGGCACTTGTGTTCACGGTTGTGCAGGTACTTGCCCTGGGCTGGCCTGACTCTCAGGACCTGTCTCCCTTAAATGTTGTACCCTCAAGGCCCCACTTTGCTCACGGAGTCCTAGCCCTGCCCTTAGTATGGAGTCTGGTGAGCGGGTGCAATCCCTGCAGGGAGGATGGGAAAGACACAAACCCTTAGGTCCTCCTTGCCTGCTGGGCACCCCCTGGGCCTCACATCAGCCATTGCCTTTGACTCTCTACGTCCCTATAAAATGCAGGGGTCATCAGCCCCCAAAGAAGAAATGAGGAAACTGTAACAAAATGAAGTACAATGGTGTTGTGGCCCAGAGACTCTTAGGGTAGGTGGCGGGGGCCAGCTCTGAATCCAGAATGTCTGCTCCTCCCATCAGCAGTGGTTTTCAGGCCTCGCCAGGTATTTGAATCACCTGGGGAGCTTTTTAAACCTGTCGATATCTGGGCTCCTACCCAGATCAATGAAGGGAACTGCTGTGGGCACCAGGTGGCCTAATACACACTGAGGCAGCCTGCATTCCACCCAGGTGATGCAGGTCACAAACTCTCCAAGGGTGAGTCACCTAATCCACAAGCATCACCTGGTCTCAGAACTGTGCAACTTGGGGTACAGGAGAGGTCTTCGTTCTCCCAGAGGTGCCCCATCCCACCGACTGGGGACCTGAGACCTACAACGGAAACAAGTAGAGCTTGGTTCGAGGCTCTGCATGATCAGATGGTAAATCATGCCCTGCACACCAAGCGTGAGTGGTGGTCGGCCGGGGAGAATGGAGATGCACGCGTCCCCTCTGCACCTTCTCTCTCTGCACCTAGACCCCTCACATGGATTTTTCAGAATCCCCAGGACGCTAACCAATTGGGGGTCACCATCACAGACGTGTACAGTTTATCTCAGTGCCTTGCTCTGACTCTCAGCTGGGTGCATTACCAAGTTGGGCCTGCAGACGAGGCTCTGCTGGCTTAGCTGATAAGGGTTGATTGAATGTACCTGTGATTCAGTGGCGAGCACTTCACCTTGGTCTCTCGTACCCCATCTCAGTCTCTATCTGGTGACCATTAGATGTGCTTGGGGCAGCTGCTGCAGCCACACACAGCTCAGCTCAGCGACTTGCATGTCAGGGTGTCCCAGCCAGCACTCTGCTTAATTTCTGCAGCAATCCACAGGCCTGCTCGTTGCAGACTGGCATTAAGTGCCAAGAGAGGCATTAAGCACTTCCGTGAGCGTCGTGCGGTTTATCATGCACCATTTAGTACTAAGTAAATGGATATAAAGGGCTTTGTGAGAAACTTCGAATCCAAAAATTTAACATTTCATTAAAAACCACTTGTGCCCTTAACCCTTCCCCATGCTGTTGAACATGGGACGCATGTGAAGGCAGAATAATCCCCAAGTATTTGCAGGTATTCGTGTTGCATTCATGTGTTTAACCTTCCATAACACTGGTCCCCAGTGGGAAACGAAAGGGTGAAATAATGCCTAACATCCTTACATAACATGGCAGGATTTTTTTTTTTTCTCCTCTGATTTTGCCACCATATTGCCTCCAGCCTGAGGGTAAGTGGGGGCCCTGACAGTCCCACGTGTTCCTGCCCCTACACAAGCCCAGCCAGCTGCAATGGCTTGGTCTGGGCATGTAAGTTGGGGCGCTTTGCTCAGGAGCCTTGTTCCCTTTGCCTGACACCACAAGAAAGCCTCGTGTGAGAGGGTGGACGTGGCCCGGTTAACAGGCCCATCTTTCTGGGAGTGTGTAGCCGGCTGTTGGAAGGAAACACTTTTTCATATCAAGGCTGAAACACTTAACTTGCAAAATAGTTCTGTTACTGGTTTTTAAAGTAGCTATTAGACACCTTTTTTTTTTTTTTAATTAGAAGTGGGATGGGGCCAAGCGTGAGTGACAGCATGCATTTGCGCAGAGCTTCGCAGCTGGCTCTGAGCGGCCCCGGCTCCAGAAGAGTGCAAGGCATTAGAAGATGTACCAGGCAGAAGAGTCTCGACAAGCAGTGCTTTTTATGTAGCTATCAGCAGGTTCCATAATGGTTTTATAACTGTAAATGCTGCCTTTGCACTACTGAGTGGGAGTAATGAGCATTAGTTAAAAGAGACAAATGAAAAAAAAATAAAATAAACCAAGACATGAAGTGCTTTTTTTGTTTCCTGGCTTTAAACAAGCAACTCTGCTGCAAACCAATGACCCTGCCCTTCTTTTTTTTTTTTTGCTAGGTTAATAAAAACAAGAAGTGGCGTGAGCTGGCAACCAACCTGAATGTTGGCACTTCGAGCAGCGCAGCAAGCTCCCTGAAAAAGCAGTATATCCAGTACCTGTTTGCCTTTGAGTGCAAGACGGAGCGTGGGGAGGAGCCTCCGCCCGAAGTCTTCAGCACCGGGGAGACCAAGAAGCAGCCCAAGCTGCAGCCGCCATCTCCTGGTAAGCGGGAGCACTGCAGCCTCTGCCCCAGGAGCGGGACTGACCACGGGCGAGCGCGCCCCCCTCCCAGCCACAGAGCTCCTGAGGTCTCTTCACAGTCACGCAGCAGAGGAAGGGTGTTTGTTTTGTCTGCTTACTTGCGCCCATGTGGGCAGTGTCCAGGGGAAGAGAGACTGAGGGTGGAGCATAGTGTCCTTTCTGGTCCACACTTTGAAAGCACTACTCTTTAGCTTTAATTTATTTCGTCAAAATAGACCAGAATTCAGAGCTGTATACCTTTATTCCTCATCCAGGTATTTTGAAATAGTCTGCCCAACTCTGTCAAAAGGTCCAGTAAGCTGTGCTGTTCCCTGTGCTCCCTGGAAAGTCCCACCCCGCAGCAGGACAGGTGGCTCCTACCTGCTTGGCCTCCGTCAGGAGCACTTGTGCGTTAGCAAAGTGGGATCTGGACTTCGTTTTCCGTGCCCCTACCCTGCAAGTTGTCACCTTTAGGGAATTCAGCAGACGGTTGCCGTGAAGACAGTAGTCCAGTCAGCGTGGACCCAGAGGTCAGGAGGTGTTAGGAGCAATGGCGGGTCACCTAAACTCTCAGACACAAATCCAGGCTGATACCTGCCTGTCTCCTGTCTCTCCACACAACTGCTGGCAACCCTGCCTTCTTTCAGCCCTCCTGCTAGCCCTTGTTCTACCTATTAGTGTTTAAAGTTTGCAATTACTACATCATTTTATTCTGATAAACACAATATCAGAGATGAGGGAATTTACATCAGCCCTGTCCTGGGTGGTGACCTCTCTCAAGTTCAAGTTAACTTGAGCTTGTCTGATTCTGCCACTTACAAGCCCTGGGATGGTCCTTACCTACCCACCTGTCCTGCACGTGAGGCAGGGCTGATGGTACCTGCTGCCTTCTGTCACAGGCTTGCCCTGGGGTGAAACTGTAGGGCTCATTGCCAGCATTTCCTGAGCACCGACAGTGTGCCGGGCACTTTTCTCCATGCCTGTCATTTCATCTCCACCTCAGACCTAGCATGCAGACAGTAGTTTAAAATACATACGAAAACTAAGGCACATAAAACCTAAGTGACCGACCCAGAGTCACTTTGACAGCGAGCAGAAGAGTGGGGCTTGGCTCCTGGCCTTCTGGCCATGCTGTACCCAGTGCACTCACCTGCCTGTGTTCGAAGTACCTTTGTAACGGGTAAAATGTTACCGCCTAGAAGATAGTATCGATGAACCAAAGCAAGAAGTTGTTTCTTAGTTAATTTAGCTGCTGTCTGGATGGCAGTGCTAACACCGAAGGTCGCTAATCAAGGGGTCTCACATAAGTATTTGTGAATATGCTCAGATTTAGATCTGCCACTTGTAAGTACAAGTAGAAATCCTCCTCTCTAACCCTACCCTTGAAGATCCGAAACCTTTGCCAGTTACAGTGTACCTGAAAAACTGTTGAGATCTAATTTTAAAAATCTCACATTATATTCACAGAGTAAAATAAGCTTATGAACAGCTCTGAAACTATTTTTCCAAAATAAAAACCCAGTGGGGTGTAGGGACCAAAGTGGCGAGTCTGCAAAGATCTGAAAGTGCATTTTATTCACCAGAAAAGAGCTTGTGTTGCTGACTGGTCGGCACTTGTGTATGAAGAACGGTCCTCCCAGGCTGCGTCAGCTTCAGCACAGATGTCCCGCTGAGGCACAGCTCCCTTAGAAAGTGGAGGCCTGCCCTCCTAACAGTCAGCTCTGCCTTGTTTCCTTTTTCTAAGCTGCCATTTTATGGCAGCATTGTCATCTTAACTACACAAAAGAGCCTGGATTGCAGATATACTTCTGATAATCCATTCTTCTCGGTGTCCAAATGGTGCTAAGTCCTGTGAAGCAGGCAGCCGCGGAGGGGAGCTTCCCGAACCTCCATTCCATCCGCGCATAGCCCGGGAGGCAGGCACCGTGTGTGCTGGGCTCCTCTGCTCCTCCTAGGTGTCCTGTGCACCACTCATGACACACTCACTGGTCGGCAGGACAGACAGACAGGGGGACGGGTCATTGAGGGAGTGACTCACATCAGTCCACAGCCCAAAGCCAGGTGCTACCCCAGCCCCCGTGGATCAGTGCCCTCCCTGATTCAGAACCATCACTAAGGGACTTGTCTCTGAAACATTCTTACTGTCAAAGAAGGAAAAAACCTGTTTTCAACAATTTGGCATGTCAGGATCTCACATATATTACATTTTAAAAGCCTTATCTTCAACCAAACTGTTTGTTCCTTATAAGTCCGTTTTTCCCACACACACATAATTGTAATTTATTCCTTACCAACCAGCATGTCCAGGCAAACTAAACTAAGATTCTTAAGAAACATTCTAGGTTATTTTTTTAAAATGGCCACTAAACCAACTTAAATTCTAGATCATTTGGCTATAGTCCACAAAGCATTCTAAGTCATCCATCTGTATTCCAGTTTTGATTTGACGTGGATCTGATATGGATCTGAAATTCAATTCTGTCAGCCCCGGTGGTGTAACCCTCAGGCCTTTGGGGCCATCGAGACCCTCACTGTGGACTGGCCCTGTGGTTCCCCACAGAGATCAGGTTCCCCCAGTCTTCCAACCTCTGCAGCAAGTCACCGAGGAAGACCCTCGAATGAAACCTGGGCAAGGCCTGAGCTGCAGCTGCATCTTTAAGGTGCCAGCGGGGATCTCATTATAATAAAGCTATAAAAGTTTGTGGACTTCTAATGAACAGCCACAGGAATTTCTGACCCAGCTGGCCTGGGCAGAGGGAGGGGCAGGGTCCTGCCTGGGAGGAGCAGGGGGCGGGGGGGGGGGGTGGCTAGCAAGGAAGCCCCACATTCAATTAGTGAGTCTGTAACCCAAAACCCATCCATCTTTGCTGGCAGGTGGCTGACTGCGTTTCTATTATTAGCTGACAGGTGATGTCACAAAACCTGTCATGGATCCAACTAGGGAATCCTCAGTGGAAGATAAATGAGAAAGGGGCTCAGGTTATAAACAAAGGTGCCCTCTGGGTGACCTCTAGTCACTGCAGACCTGGGACAGATCAGCTCTTCTTCCTTCTCCCCACCTTACCTCCTGCAACCCCAGCAAGAAGTAGGGCACCAGGTTCGTGCTGTGTAAATTATCTTCCCAGCCAGGAGTCTGGCTGTACAGTCTGAAGTGTGTGAATGTACTTAACCTTCAGTAACCTTTCCATTGTTTACTTACGAGTATACATTTGTAGCTTCTGGCAAAAGCTAGGGACATCCTAGACTGTGTGCCAGCCTCTGCTATTAATGGAGCTTCAAGAGGTTGCATTCATTTTTTTTCCTGAAAGGGAAGGAAGAAACTCTGGCAAGAGGGAAGAATTTTTCCTTTTTTTTTTTTTTTTTTTATGAGCTGTAAATGTGAATACTTGTAAATAAGGGCCATTCTGAAATCCCAACCTTCTAAGCCATGTTTCCCAGGAAGCACACAGGCTGCTGTGCCGTCTGCTCCTTGGTGTGAGATGCTAGTTATTCCTCCTGCTAGCTTTGGGCCAGTTACATCTGTAGGGTTACCCTTATGCATGTATAAAAGACTCTACTTTTTTCTTTTATTAGATTTTTAAATATGCATTGCTAGGGTTTCACCAAAGTTTGGTTTATAAACTAGTCCTGGGCACCCATGCGAAATATTGCACGGAACACACAGTCTTTTGGCCACTTGTCAGTACTCATTCCCGACCATGCCAGACCTGGGCAGACCTGATCTCGCTGGAGCTGAGGCTGTCTGAGTCGAAGGGATGGACCTGGTGCCGTCACTGACTCCTTTCTACACACTCTCTAGTGTGTCATGGTCAGTTTAACTCAGCTTCCTCTAGAGTGAAACATGGATGGTGGTCACGGCCATGAGACTTGGGGACTGCACAGGAGCAGGACTATAGATAATAACACATGCAGTGTTGTTGTCGACAGGCGGCCAGTAACTCTGCCGTTTCGGTCAGCTTGGGGCACTGCCGAAATCCAGGCGTAGGAAAGAGCCTACAGAACAGCAAGCCCATGATTTATTCAATAAATTATTAATAAACAATATCTATTGAACACCTACCCTACTAAGGACTCTGTGATCAAAGATAAAGCAGGAGCCCTTAAAATACTGTTTTTCCTATAAGGTGAGATTAACTTTTCAGGAATCCCACTTAAATTTTGAAAAGATTGCTCGGTTCTCAGCTCTGTTATTATAATGTAATTATAATTAGTCAATTCTTAAAACTCTGATAATGACTTCAAAGAATTCCAAACAAGTATTGTGATTGGTAGTAACAAATCTGATTCCAAAATCCCTGCTAGTGGACAAAGCACAGACTTCTAGACATTGAGAAAGTATTGAAATATGACACAAGGCCCATTATTATTTTGTATCATTGTTTTTCAACTTAAACATTTTTCATTGCCTGAGACCAGAACTAACTTTTTTAATTTTTTTCTAAAACATCACAATAGTCCAATCAAATTGATATACCAAAATTTTCATCCCATTTTTCCTATTCTCAGACATTTAAATTATCTGCATTATAAACAACAGTGAAATAAACATTTTTCTGCCTTAAACCTTCTTTATAGTAGATTATTTTCTTGGGATAAATACCCAGGAAAGTCATTACCTAGTCAAAAAGAATAACTGTGTTTTATGGCTCACAAATGAAGTGTATTTCCAAATAGTTTACTAAAACAACTTTTCCTGATTTTCACTACAATGTAAGAGTAGTTCTCTTCA